>KZ309199.1:95076-140020 GCA_000376725.2 Ladona fulva | reverse complement strand
GAGAAACGACAACCGATGGACATCAGCAGTTCTGAACTGGATACCAAGAGACGTGAAGAGACCAAGAAGAAGACCAAGGGACCGATGGAACAGAGACATCATTCAGTATTTAGGGGTAACATGGCAACGAGAGGCTCAGAATAGAGATAATTGGAAAGCGCTTGGAGAGGCCTACATCCGACGTCGGATTGAAAATGGCTGATGATGATGATGATATATATACATATATCGTGTGTAGGAGTGACCATACATATACCTTGATTTAGCTTGTTACATAGGTTCGCCATTCACGTCTTCATGGAATAGTTATAATGTTTTATTATTTTTTCTAGCAACTGTGGGCTTACCAGGAACAATAAGTTCTGTCTATGTTGTTCAGAGATTTGGACGTAAGAAAACTTTGATAGTAACTCAAATCATCACTGGTGTAGCAACTTTTCTCATACTGGTATTCCCTATTGGTGAGTTAATTTTCATATAGAAAAACTAATTCTTGCTCTTAGTAACTAATTTAGTTTATATCCGCTACATTTATGCCAATACAACTCAAAATACATATATATCTCTATATTTCTGAATTGCTACTGGCGTTATTGTTTTTATTACAAATATTCTTCATACTAAAATTCAGTTGACGTATATATCTTTAAGAATATGAATTCATTGCTGTAACCATCAATTCATATGTAACAAAAGATTTTTTTCTAATGTTTTGCTCATTCATCATCAATGACCAAACTGTTAAGCTGACAATATGTGCAGTGGTATCCAAAATTAAAGCCACACTTGGTGGCATGGTTTAGTGAGGACATCTCAAACTATTTGGAGGACTCTAGGACTACTCCAGCAACATCGGCAAGCAGAGAAAGAGGGGTGTATACACTTAGGGATGGGAAAGGGTCAGTGAAGGTGATAAGGGCATCTTGAAAGAATTGTGGCTGCTTGACGAATGGCAGAATAGAGAAAGGAGTTCGAAAAAGAATTTTCTTATATGCCAAAGGAGATCCTTTATGGTGGGGTTCATAAGAAATTACCATAATTATTGACACACACCTTGTACTATATTTTTAAGAAGCAAATTTTAGTGGAGTGTGGGTGTGGGAAAACACCCACTAAAACACAGAAAAATAGAAGCAATTAAAATTAAACTTAAAAACCTCTACATTTACACAATATATACAAAATAATAAATATACACCTGCAAGCACATACACATTCGCAAATGCCTCTTCTTATTCATAGAAACATGAAATAATTCAAACACAAATATAAAATATCTTAATTAAAAATACTGTTGAGCAAAGGAATTGATCATTTTGGAGTAAACTTGATGTAAATGGTGTTTTTCATCAATCTTTTTTGCCTTACTTGGTATCTGTACCAATTGGTACAGATACCAAGTCTTAAGAATGCCTGAACCTCAGATTCTGACTCACGATGCCCTTACTGCCCTCACCAACCCTTTCCACATCCCTTAGCGTATACATTCCCTTCTTCTGCTTTTCAATGTTACTAGAGTAGCTCTAAGTCATTCTTCCAAACAGTTTGAGATCTCCACTCTATACCATACCA
Organism: Ladona fulva; assembly: GCA_000376725.2. NCBI lineage: Eukaryota > Metazoa > Arthropoda > Insecta > Odonata > Libellulidae > Ladona > Ladona fulva. The sequence continues at coordinate 138,448 of KZ309199.1, read as the reverse complement.
CCAAGTGTTGCTTTAACTTTGGATACCACTGTACCTTCTTTCTTCAAACATTAATTTACTGATAGTATTATGCAGTTATATATTTTAAATTATATATTTTTTATGATTTGATTATTTCATGATATTTTATTGTTTTTGTAATTACCATCATGATTAGGTGCATATGTTGGAGACTGGCCTCGTTTAACAATGGCTGTAATTGGAGTTATTTCATCTTCTGTAACATTCTCAACTTTGTATCTTTATTCTGGTGAGCTTTTCCCAACTGTTGTGAGGAATTCTGCAATGGGAATAGCTTCAATGTTTGCACGTATTGGCTCAATGGGTGCACCTTTCATTGCAACCTTGGTAAGAAGTTAGACATGACTCACTTTACTGTGACAAGATTACTGTGACTTATCACTGCTGTAATATGAATGAATGTTTTCACAATTTAGGGGATATATGCAGAATACTATCCTCCTCTAATATTTGGTGGATTATCTATGTGTGGAGCATTACTCTTTCTATTGTTACCAGAGACAATTGGTAAACAGTTGCCTGATACAATTGAAGATGGAGAAAAATATTTCAAGTGAGATAGTCTGTGAACAATTTATAGCATATGTGTTATCCATACTATTAAGTGTTCTCAAGCTGTGAAATCTTAATGTATAATTCTATTTCTTTTTCATGTGAACCTTAGAGGGCCAACAGTACAAGATAAAAGATCTGCTGTCTATAAAAATATATCACAAGAAGTTGAGGAAAACAAAGGTACTACCTCAGGCTAAAATATTAAAAACAGCAATTAAGGATAACCATCTTTTTATGGATGTAATTTCTTTTTATGAGATAAAAATATTTTTATAAACTTTTACATTCATAAAAGAATACATTTTGATAATGAACATGGTTTGTCATGATTTTTAAATAATTTTCTCTGATTTTTTCTGTGAAATGTTCTAATGGAGTTGTGATAACTTATTAAGTTAGTTCACAACATTGCTTTTGGTAAGAAAATTTGTAATATAATTGTGATGATTGTAAATAAAATACTACGACTCCACAATTTAATGTTCATATTGATTTTCTATTCCAATATTCCTTTCCTACATCTATTTAAATCCAAAAATTTGAAGGTCTCCTGCAGGAAAATGTTCTGATAAATTCAAATAGTTTATAATAATATCTTAGTTTTCCAGAAAAGGAGTGATTTGAAACAGTCATCACTTTTATTAGTAGAAGTACCCTAACTGATACTGTGTAGGAGATTACATCTATTATATGTGTGGATTAGGTATGGAAAACTTTGCCAAAGTTTTATTCCAATTATATTTATAATTACTTTGTATTTAACATTTGCTGTGTCACCATGGATATTTTCCAGTGCAGTCTATGACTTAACCAGTCAGAATGAATGGTGGATGCCACATAGTCAGCATACCGACTTCCATACTGTTTTATTGGCTTTTTTGTTCTGTGATGGATATGCAACCTGAATTACCTGCTAGGCAATTCAGGTAACTTCTATAGTTTTTACTGATACTAGGTAAACATAAAATTCCCCAACAGAAATTTAACCCTGGACTTCTTAAAAAAAGAGAGCATGCAATCCACTTGGTTATTCATGGTCTGTCTATATGAGTGTTGTGTACTCAGTTGCTCAGCCATGGACATAAATGGTGGCAAAAAAGATTAAGGGGATGAAAGTTAGGATGCAGAAGGGAAGCCCTTTCCCAAGAAGCTTTGAAAGACCTAGACACAGGTCCACCATACTTATGAATTGATTTAGCTTGTTACATAGGTTCGCCATTCACGTCTTCATGGAATAGTTATAATGTTTTATTATTTTTTCTAGCAACCGTGGGCTTACCAGGAACAATAAGTTCTGTCTATGTTGTTCAGAGATTTGGACGTAAGAAAACTTTGATAGTAACTCAAATCATCACTGGTGTAGCAACTTTTCTCATACTGGTATTCCCTATTGGTGAGTTAATTTTCATATAGAAAAACTAATTCTTGCTCTTAGTAACTAATTTAGTTTATATCCGCTACATTTATGCCAATACAACTCAAAATACATATATATCTCTATATTTCTGAATTGCTACTGGCGTTATTGTTTTTATTACAAATATTCTTCATACTAAAATTCAGTTGACGTATATATCTTTAAGAATATGAATTCATTGCTGTAACCATCAATTCATATGTAACAAAAGATTTTTTTCTAATGTTTTGCTCATTCATCATCAATGACCAAACTGTTAAGCTGACAATATGTGCAGTGGTATCCAAAATTAAAGCCACACTTGGTGGCATGGTTTAGTGAGGACATCTCAAACTATTTGGAGGACTCTAGGACTACTCCAGCAACATCGGCAAGCAGAGAAAGAGGGGTGTATACACTTAGGGATGGGAAAGGGTCAGTGAAGGTGATAAGGGCATCTTGAAAGAATTGTGGCTGCTTGACGAATGGCAGAATAGAGAAAGGAGTTCGAAAAAGAATTTTCTTATATGCCAAAGGAGATCCTTTATGGTGGGGTTCATAAGAAATTACCATAATTATTGACACACACCTTGTACTATATTTTTAAGAAGCAAATTTTAGTGGAGTGTGGGTGTGGGAAAACACCCACTAAAACACAGAAAAATAGAAGCAATTAAAATTAAACTTAAAAACCTCTACATTTACACAATATATACAAAATAATAAATATACACCTGCAAGCACATACACATTCGCAAATGCCTCTTCTTATTCATAGAAACATGAAATAATTCAAACACAAATATAAAATATCTTAATTAAAAATACTGTTGAGCAAAGGAATTGATCATTTTGGAGTAAACTTGATGTAAATGGTGTTTTTCATCAATCTTTTTTGCCTTACTTGGTATCTGTACCAATTGGTACAGATACCAAGTCTTAAGAATGCCTGAACCTCAGATTCTGACTCACGATGCCCTTACTGCCCTCACCAACCCTTTCCACATCCCTTAGCGTATACATTCCCTTCTTCTGCTTTTCAATGTTACTAGAGTAGCTCTAAGTCATTCTTCCAAACAGTTTGAGATCTCCACTCTATACCATACCACCAAGTGTTGCTTTAACTTTGGATACCACTGTACCTTCTTTCTTCAAACATTAATTTACTGATAGTATTATGCAGTTATATATTTTAAATTATATATTTTTTATGATTTGATTATTTCATGATATTTTATTGTTTTTGTAATTACCATCATGATTAGGTGCATATGTTGGAGACTGGCCTCGTTTAACAATGGCTGTAATTGGAGTTATTTCATCTTCTGTAACATTCTCAACTTTGTATCTTTATTCTGGTGAGCTTTTCCCAACTGTTGTGAGGAATTCTGCAATGGGAATAGCTTCAATGTTTGCACGTATTGGCTCAATGGGTGCACCTTTCATTGCAACCTTGGTAAGAAGTTAGACATGACTCACTTTACTGTGACAAGATTACTGTGACTTATCACTGCTGTAATATGAATGAATGTTTTCACAATTTAGGGGATATATGCAGAATACTATCCTCCTCTAATATTTGGTGGATTATCTATGTGTGGAGCATTACTCTTTCTATTGTTACCAGAGACAATTGGTAAACAGTTGCCTGATACAATTGAAGATGGAGAAAAATATTTCAAGTGAGATAGTCTGTGAACAATTTATAGCATATGTGTTATCCATACTATTAAGTGTTCTCAAGCTGTGAAATCTTAATGTATAATTCTATTTCTTTTTCATGTGAACCTTAGAGGGCCAACAGTACAAGATAAAAGATCTGCTGTCTATAAAAATATATCACAAGAAGTTGAGGAAAACAAAGGTACTACCTCAGGCTAAAATATTAAAAACAGCAATTAAGGATAACCATCTTTTTATGGATGTAATTTCTTTTTATGAGATAAAAATATTTTTATAAACTTTTACATTCATAAAAGAATACATTTTGATAATGAACATGGTTTGTCATGATTTTTAAATAATTTTCTCTGATTTTTTCTGTGAAATGTTCTAATGGAGTTGTGATAACTTATTAAGTTAGTTCACAACATTGCTTTTGGTAAGAAAATTTGTAATATAATTGTGATGATTGTAAATAAAATACTACGACTCCACAATTTAATGTTCATATTGATTTTCTATTCCAATATTCCTTTCCTACATCTATTTAAATCCAAAAATTTGAAGGTCTCCTGCAGGAAAATGTTCTGATAAATTCAAATAGTTTATAATAATATCTTAGTTTTCCAGAAAAGGAGTGATTTGAAACAGTCATCACTTTTATTAGTAGAAGTACCCTAACTGATACTGTGTAGGAGATTACATCTATTATATGTGTGGATTAGGTATGGAAAACTTTGCCAAAGTTTTATTCCAATTATATTTATAATTACTTTGTATTTAACATTTGCTGTGTCACCATGGATATTTTCCAGTGCAGTCTATGACTTAACCAGTCAGAATGAATGGTGGATGCCACATAGTCAGCATACCGACTTCCATACTGTTTTATTGGCTTTTTTGTTCTGTGATGGATATGCAACCTGAATTACCTGCTAGGCAATTCAGGTAACTTCTATAGTTTTTACTGATACTAGGTAAACATAAAATTCCCCAACAGAAATTTAACCCTGGACTTCTTAGAAAAAGAGAGCATGCAATCCACTTGGTTATTCATGGTCTGTCTGTATGAGTGTTGTGTACTCAGTTGCTCAGCCATGGACATAAATGGTGGCAAAAAAGATTAAGGGGATGAAAGTTAGGATGCAGAAGGGAAGCCCTTTCCCAAGAAGCTTTGAAAGACCTAGACACAGGTCCACAAATTTTTTGAATTGATGATATAAGTTATTATTTCTTGATTCCATGCACATAATTTTATATGCTGATATAAATAGTTGCTAAATCTCGAAGAATAGAAACCTCTATAAGTGAGAAAAAACTGCCATTAACTTGAAGTTTTGCCTGTCCAGGTTCAACTGTATAATTTAATATTATTTTTATTGATAAGAATTAAACTTTTTCTTCTCAGACCATACTAGGAGTATAATGTATTTCTTTGGTGTCAGTGTCTTTAGGGAGGCCCTGATGTCATGGAAAACTGAACAGAAGAGAGAGAAATCTCATAATCATTTCATATGAATGTCTTTATTTACTTTGATAAAAGTTGGTGCTACATTTAAATAAGACAGTTTGAAGCAACGGCAAATGAAGTTAATTTAATTTTTGAGATGTATGTTAAGTCCATATTCCAGATTGCACTTGATCTTCATCACTTTGTTCTTCCTCAATCATTTCTTGTATTCTTTCTATTTCAGGTATTCCATCTAAATACTTCTGGTCACTTTGATTTTTTTTTCTGTGATATTTGCAATGAAAAATATGCTCCTCCAGTCTTGTTCCCTCAGGAATGGATTTCATCAATCCAGCAGGCATATGTGTCTTTTTATTTTTGGACTGAAGATCAAATGAAAACTTTTTGTTGGCCATAGTAGATTCTAGTTTCTTTGCAAAAAAAGGTAATGAGTTATAAAAATATGACTTAATGCTTATTTTCAACCAAATTTTCATTTTATGTAAAGTTTGATGACTCTCTTTATTGGTCTTATTTTCAATCCTTTTAGCATTGCCATACTTTATCATTCTTTTTTTCATTTCAGCTAATATATTAGCTGAAATATAATAAACTGATTTAATGATAAACTGACTTATTATAATAAACTGATTTAATTCGGCAAAAGAAATCAAAAGACTTCTGTTATATGAAAAAGTTATTATAACATAAATAATGACTTAAAATGGACTTTTCTTGATCAAAAATGACAGAAATATGGATGATAACTTTGAAAATCTGCCAGTTCATTAAACTGTATATAATTATATGTACAATTACCGTGACATGATGGTCATTCATGTCAACCTCATCATCCACACTTGATACTTCCCTAAGAGGATCTTCTTGAATTTTTTCTAAGAACATTCCTTGTCCGTATAGGAATGGGCCCCTGGTCATTTGTTTTGGCAATCTGCCGAATGATTGCAGCAAATGACACTCAAACGGTACTTTATTTCTCTTATTTTTTCGAAAAAGCCACCATGTGATTACAGAAAACTTCGGAACCCTTTGGACACATTCAATTTTTCCTGAATTATTATCATCCTCCTCTAAAAAACTCTCATTTCCTTTTATTATATCACTTCCAGAATTATCTTCATAAGCTGTTCCAAACTCCCCTAATTCGTGGTAGTAACAATTTTCATAACTTTCGACCATCTTTACAATGCATAGGTGTCCAGTTAAAAATAACAATGTTTCTTATTTTCATGCGTAGATGTTTCAAAACTGAAACAGTTAGTGAAACTAAGTTAGAAAGGTTGCTAAGGTTTGAAAGGTTAGATAACATCCGAAATGTGCTTATTTTTTAACTGTCGATGCTTAAGCAAAAGGAACTGCGGGTTTTATCTTTTAAACATCATGAATCAGTAGCGTTCAAACGATTTATAACTTTATTTCCGTAAAACAAATAAGATTTCCCCATTATTGTGAGTGATTCGTCGAATTTTCACTAATTAGAAGGACCGAATATAAAGAATAAAAGTTGGAATAAGGATTTAACCAGTACATCATTTTATTACTTAGCTGATAATTTTTAAACCTAAAAGGTTACTATGTAAATATGTTAACTGCTAAAATTACTTGCAATAAAATTTGCAACGTCAGGCGCTATCATTCTGACGTGGGGTTTCAAGTTGTAGCGCCAAATAAGATTACATCGCTGCTCTATTTTCATCGTACGGTACAAACGATCGATACGAACTGCGCAATCTGCCAAAATGGATTTTAACATGAAAAAGCTCGTCAAAGATGCGGGAACAGTTTTTAATAGAGTTGTTCAAGTAAGTGTGATTCCCTGTGATGAAATATGACTTATTAGTAGTTCCACTACTTGTGTTCTCTATTTATTGCGAGTATCTGCTATGAAGATAATATGTTATCTGTCATACGGTTATTTCGACCCCTTCACACTCCGTTGCATAATTTTAATTTCGCTGTTTATGCACTAATATCAGTCTCTATGTTATTGTAGCTTACCGAAGAAAAGTTAGGAACATCTATCAAAACAGAGCTAGATGCTCAATTTGAGCATTTGGCCGAAAGATCCGATGCAACGAAGCTATGGACTGAAAAATTAGTTTGGGATACCGAAGCTGTATTGACTCCTAATCCGGGTGAGTACCTCTCGTATGTACCCATTGTCATATCTGTTCCGTAAAATTTTACTCTGTTCGAATACCATATTGTCAATTCATGTCCGTAGGTAATCGAGTTGAAGATTTCCTTCTGGAGAAAATTGACAAAAAGAAGCCTACTCGTCTCACCAACTTGGAGTACCTCGGTGTTGATATGATACAAGCTGGTAGTGAGTTTGGACCTGGAACTGCTTATGGTAAGTATTATTTAATTGCAACAATGTTCAGTTTTAGCTGTTTATCATGAAAAGTGGAATGCCATTACATTGAATTTCCATCCGCCTTTAATATGTTAAGTTCCTTATATTAATACATTTTTCCATTCTAAGTTATTGGTATTTTTTGGCATAAAGGTAATTAAATTTTATATAAGTTATGTACTTACTTATAAATTTGTTCTAAAACTAAGAATTAATTTGTCATTTTCTCAAAGGGTATTTCTTATAGTAAAAGGCTATTGGTATTTTCCAGTGAATTCGATTTTCATAATCTTATTCAAAATTATAACGACATGACAGCAAGGTACTATTTCTCCATATGATGATACAGCAGTGGCTTTACATTCGATATTCTTTATCAATAAATTTTTGGTCGCTTAAAAAATTTCTTCAAAGGCAATACTATTTTATGATGAGAATTGATTAGTTTGTATTACAATATAAATGGAATATTATTAGTCACAATACTTAAATTCTGCTCCCCTCCCCTCCAAGCAGAAAAGTTGGATGCACCCTGGATGAAGATATGCATTTCTTTAAATATTATATTGATAAAAAATTAATTTAAAAGGAAATAAGTGATATTATCTTTTAAAAATGACAATTTATGTAATGATTATTTGCAAGGTGGAATTTATGAGGAATGGGCTTGCAAGTATGCTTGTGGGGAACGTTAGTATTATTCTCCTTGCTATCTTCTTATGAATTCTTAAAATTTCAGTTAATCGAGATGAGGATGATGATATTATCTCAGGATCCCATAGGATATCAGAGAGTAAAACTAACTAAAATGCGTATTCATTTAATACTTCCATATAGCCAAGTTGGCAATGCATTTACCAAGGTGAGAGTGGTCTCTGGTTTGATTCCCTGTGGAGCCACATATGTGCCAACCTTTAACAATACTACAGCAACTACTACTACATATTTGGTAAAATACTTTCATCTGAAACATGAAATAGTCATTTATTGATCAAAAAACCACTTTTTAGGGCCTAAGCAGTTTTTGGCTAACAGTCAACTTAAGGGATTTTATCATCATTTGCTCTATGTATTTAGCTCTAAATATTTAGCCATCTACCATCTCCTCAATAAGTCAATTTAATTGACTCATTATTTTGCTTATAAATATTTCTGGATTATCAACAATAGTCAATGAAGATTTGCCAACAAAAAATCATCAAAATTCTTTGTAAATTAGTGATCAGGTGAAGTTAATTACTTGTGTATGAGGAAAGAAGTATTCCCGTTAAAAGAGTTTGAGCACTTAGGGAAAAAGTTGTTGGCCTAATATTTAGCTAACAAGGCTTAAAGGGTTGATTCTAATTTATGAATCTCTGTTGTTGTTAATTATAAAATTGTCTAGATTGGTGGATTTAGCATATATTACCCAGGAAATAGGAAGGGGCTTAATATGTTTCCTTATTTTTAATAAAAGTTGTGTATTTTGATGTGAATAGAATTAAATCATCCAATTGCTGTTGTACTGACTTACATTTAGGTGGCCACATTGCTTGTATCCTTATAAGCCTTTAGTCCTGGTAAGATAGCATTAACTTATTGATGAAAGTAACAAAATAAGTTTTAATCATATGAATTGATCTTATGAAATGATAACTATGTAGAATTGAGTTCTGTGTTGATCAGTAGTGTGGAGAATGAAATACTGTGTATATTTCTGAGGTGGATAAGCCTTTTTGTATTCTTGTGACCTTCACAGGAGGTGCTTTAATCAAAGTTGGGGAATGTGAAAAAAAGCTTGGTCTAGCTGAAAGAGAATTCACCAATTCTGTTATAAATTGCTATGTACATCCATTAAGAAAATTCCTTGAGGGAGAAATGAAGACCATATTGAAGGAGCGAAGCATTCTTGAAGGAAAGAGGCAAGTTTTGCAAATACTATTTACATAAGATTTAAATTGAAATACTATTTAAGATTTCTTCTATCATTCTCCTTTTAATAACTCGTTTCTTTATATATGTATTGAGTTATTTATCCTATCATACTCTCTTACATGAACTAAAGCTCCTTATTAAAATTGTTATTTTCTAATTTTGCATTCAGGATTGATCTGGATGCATGTAAAAATCGCCTGAGGAAAGCAAGGTCAATGCAAGGACAGCAAAATGTGAGCAATTCTCTAGTAATTTCATTAGTATTAAAAAAATTTTGTTTGCTGAAGTGTTGCAGTTTTCATTTACAAAAATATTTCATCTGTGGTATCATCGTAAGAACTCATTTTTAACTGAGCCCCTATATAAGACTAACTAATTAAGTATCATTCTAGCTTTGCTTAATTTCTTCTGTGATTAAACTGGTTTTCTTTATCCACTTTATTTGGAGTTCTCAGTTAATGTGCTAAAACATCGACGGACATTTTGATGTGATCCCAAGTTAAATTATACCAAGCCAGTTCTACCTCCGTCATTTTAGTAAGCAGGTAAAATCTACAGTTATGTTGAAATTATATTTATGCAATTGTTGAATGATTTTTTGTGAAAAATGTATACTGATTTGACTAGCTGTAATGTAACTGTTTTGAGGTTCAAACATGCTTATTTTATTTTCAAATCACATCCTCAATTTGCTACAGTTACCTCTAATCCATTACTGTAAGGTTATTTTTCTTTAAATTATAATTCTACTACACATGAAAATTTAAATATCAATGAAAATTTTCCAATGCCATGCTTTTGATGAAAATCACCCCCTTCTTAAACTTGAAAAAATCAGAAGAATTTAAAGGCTTTCTGGTATAAAATTTTAGAGTGCAATTGATCAACATCACACTTTGGGAAACAAAATTAAGTATAGGTCATAATTCATGGGCATCTGCTCATAAATCTCTTTCTCTAGGGAGTAAGTATATTGCCTATGGATGATTTGAGGGAATGTGTTCTAGTTAGTTATTTTTAAGTGTAGTTTTATATGAAATTTACTTATCTTTTCATTGCTCATCAAAGGATAAGGATGGAGTTAGTCCAGAAGTAATTTTGGAGCAGGTATGTCATGTATCAGTTATTTTCGCTTAATGTTGAGAAATGCTACCCCTGCTGATGGAAGTGCTTTACATTATGTGAAACAATTTTTATGTTCTCTTGTAGCCTTTTAGTTATTTTTGTTGTTGAATCTTTCCTTACTCGCTTAAGAAAATTAAAACAGGTAGTTCATCTTACATCATTCTCTACATATATCTCATAGGCATAATCTTGGAATGAAATTGTTACTCCATTATGTTTTTTCATTTTGTTATGAATTTGGCTTGACATGTATTTATTTAAAATCCACTTATCAAAAGTCTTCCGAATGTAATCATTGCAGGTTTATTCACTTGCTATGTAAATATCTTTTTAGCTGATATCTATAGCTTTTAGTCATGATTTGTGTATTGTGCAAGCTGTTTACTGATGTTAGGTTTATAATTCGGTATTCTTTAATGCTTTCCATGCATCTTATAAAGAATTTTTCTTTGTAAATGATGTGCATGATTAATAAAAGAACTTAGGGTAAAGATGAGGAAATAATCATGCATGTTTTCCGTGCATTTATTAATGGTAGGTTATACTATGGAATGGTATGTCTATTACTGAATTTTAATATCTTCCACTATTGCATAGTAATTCTTATTATTTCATTGTATATGATGCAAGGCTATAATCATAAAGTGGTTGACTTTCCTCAGTGTGGATTTTGCCTTTAAATTAAAATAATAGATTGCTTCCAGTTTTTAATGTAATAGGTAGAGTTGTACTTAATGCTTTCATTGCAGAAGACCAATTTTCAAATTTATTTTGGTTCAGGCTGAGCGTGATTTGAGGGTGGCACAATCAGAATTTGATCGTCAAGCAGAAATTACAAAGCTTCTCTTGGAAGGTGTTGGTAGTTCCCATGCTTCCCATCTGCGATATCTTCATCAGTTTGTTGAAGCCCAGGCACAGCATTATGCCCTTTGCCATCGAATAATGCAGGATCTACAGGCACAAATTGCAGGGTGAGTGAATTGTCAGTAGCATATTATTTTGATATAATATTAAAAGGAGTTTTCCAGAGTTAGTAATTTGTGAAATTTTATGAATATTTTTAGAATTTTTGCTTAGTACTGATTTATTTATAATTTCAGTAAGTAGTAAATATCCTCCTTCCTCTAAAAATATTTGAAATATTACTGTTGTTAGTTTATCTGTGAAGAAATGAAAAATATTGTAGTTTTATGGCTTCAGTTTAATTTATTATGTCTTGTATGTTGCTCTTGTTTTTCTGTCCTGCAGAAAATTTCCTTGTTATTATCATCAATCTAATATTATTTGATATCAGAATATAAATTAAGATTTAATTAGAGATACATAAATTAAGAAAATTAATGGGAAAAGTTTAAAAACGACCTAATAACTAACTTTTCAAAGTTTAGGTATAGATAATGTATTTGTTGTAGAAGTTATTTAAAAAGCATTCATCATTTTGGAGTTTGTAATCTTAGTATTGCGAAAGGATTAGATATTGATATTTTTCCTTAATAAATATAAAGAGCTCTTTAAAAATAATAAGAAGTCTTTCATTAAAGTCTATTAAGTGGTTCTATTCTTGAATTTACTCCTTTAATCTATTTAGGATGTATTAGTGAGAGCTTCTTGTAACCTATGAAATTTTTTTGGCAAATTACAAGGTATCAGTGGTAAATTTTTGTATTTAATGCTGTTTGCTTCCAAGATCTTATTGTACTTAAAGAAAAATTGTTAGGCAATTTGAAATGGACAATTTTTTTTTTCATTAGTCTCATAAAATTAATTTATAATCTTGATGTCCACATCTAGCAGAATTTTGCTATGCTATTGCTTCATTGAAGTCATAACTCATTGTAAAGGGTGGTGCTATATTCAGTTCTTCAGTTTTTTATAGAAAAGCATACTAGTTCTTGTTAATGTTGATTAATCTGAACTTTCATAGCTTAAAATGGATTATTTTAGAAAAACTATGTATTGAGAATAGGTGTAAATTTGTGAAGATTAAATTGCATTGCCTGAAAAAGGTTTTAAATTTTGTGATGAATTGATGGGAGAAAGAGGGAGTTTAAGGATTCTTTATAGATATCTTTGCCATATATACAAGTATTGGATGTATTTTTACAAATTATCAACTGCTTTTGCAATTATTTTCCTTTACATGAGCTCTTTCTGAGCTCAGACCATCATATTCTGCATCTGATAATTTGTATCCTAGAACCATATTACAAATAATTCAAATTTAGTTGAATTTAACTGAATGAAAACTTCTGTNAATTCAACTGATTGTTTAATCACATTGATACCTTCAGAACCTACCTTATATCTTTATTGTTTGATGTGCTTGGAAAAGGTTTGATGATATCATTCAAATATCTTTTTCAATCAGAATTAATTGTTTCATTCCTAAAAGAAAGAAAACATTCTCATGAGGTTTCCCATGCTCATATATTTGGGAAAAGAATCAAATTTTATGTAAGGAAATACTGAAATTTTTTAATGGGTTTTGTTGAGATTTATGGGAGCATATAGTTGTAATATTAATCTAAAACTCAAAATATATTCAGGCATTTCATAAATTCCCAAAAATCAAAGGACAACCATATAAAAGATGCATCTCCAGATGCCTTGGTGAATGATCAGAGTAATGCACTTATTACCAGTCACTAAGACTAAGCTTCCAATTATTTACATTAAATATAAATTGCATAAAAGTAATTTATTTGTTTGCCATTTTATGTACAATACGATTAGATTTGTGATCAGAAAAGAGAATGCTGCACCTTTGTACAGTCATCTGTTAGGTGTTCTGTTTATTCCCTTCACTTCTCACATTTTTCAAAATATTCTTCTGTAAGAGAATAAAACAGCACAATTTCATCATCAGTTGGATTGAGGATCTCATTGAGTAAAATTTAACCTTTTAACATTTGAATGTTTATCAGCAGGGATCACTTTGTCAGTACTTTGCATAATACTTTGTTTGGTACACCCATCTCACCTTATCGCATCTATTGTAATGCTCTGCAACAACTTTAGAAGATATAAAGTTATAATAATCACATTATAAAGAGAAAGAAGAATAAGGAAACAAAATTATTCATAATAATACTAAATTCAACGCAAGAGAGTATATGTTTGAAATGCCTTGGATTAGCATGTGAATTTAAATGTGGTGAATGCTGCTGCCTTAATTCATGGAATTTAATGGAAGTAGTCTGAAGTGGTAGTTAACTGATTTGAATATGTGCATGATGTCTTGCAAAATCATTTTATCTCAAATATAACTCTACTTCAGTTGCAATATTTGAGTCATTATGTTTTCATCATTTATTTTCCCTATAGTATATTGAAATTTACTGTGCAACATTGAAATACTATTTTATTTCACTAATAAATGCAAATTTTGATAGGTTTGTTTGTAAAATAAATCTTTCACGTTGTTATTATTAGGGATAAATTTACATTAGTGGTGAATGAAGGTATATTTTGAAGCCTTTGTTGACCAATGAAAATTGGAAACCTTACCTTATAATCTGATGTTTGCTTTTTCTTATTTTAGAGCCGTTGATGTATTTCTTCATTAATAATCAATGACATAGTGCATCCCTATCTTTAATGAGGAGTAACAATTGGCTTGCACAATTAAAAATACTAAGTAAATTTTACCTTATTAAACATCATTGATGTGCATGATTGGCATTTATATTGTTACAGATGTATTGTTTTTCAAAATTGTAGCAATAAGCATGTACATTATAGTCTATAAGCTCTGTTGATTACAATAATTATACCTTTACTGTTATTTTTCATCTTCTATCATTAATGTCATTAAGATTTCCATAGGTTAATACCATTATCCATGCTTTTAGAGTTATTGTAATGGTAATTGTATTGTTTGTACAATGCTTTACCTTGTAGTGTATACATATCTTTAGAATACTTTTGGTACCCCTTGCAGTTTAGTAATCTGGCATTTTATGTATAAATCCAGGTATTGAGTTGCTTGAAGAGAATGTGGATGGTTTCCTTTATGTTATTTGTGTATTTTTTTTTTAAATGAACACTTCACACTTTTGTTGCAAATAACTTCAATCTTATTTTATCTGTCTGCTGCTCTTAAAATGGCTTCAAAATTTTCTTAACATTTATTTACTGTTGCACAACATTAATTGCATGGCCATATTACTTTTTTATTTAATACCTGCATAATTCCTATTTCCCAACTGGCATTTGATTGTACTGTTTGCCGAAAAATAGACAAAAGAAACCAGCTCCTAGATTGCGCTTAAATAGTGAAGAAGTAGACCTAGTCACACCTGTTTCCACACCCCCATCTGATCCGTCTGCAGCAGCTGCTGCTCCTGCTGATGAGGATGTTCCATTTAAAATCCTTGGAGTTTAAATTCCTGTCATATCACCTCCATAACCTTTAAACATTACATTTAGTTTTGCTTTGCCAAAAATCTTTCATTGTTGTATTCTTGCACCCTCGTTGAGGATTCCATCCATAAAAGTTTCCAGCCTTTATTTTTTAGGGACAAGAAATAGTTTTGCATGCTGTCTATGAAAATTAATGTGTATATTGGGGCATCCATGTCAATTCTTACTACAGAGTTTATACTCATTATATAAAGGAGACAATATGAATGACAGGGTATTAATAAAGGTGAATGTAGATATTTGTGTACTCTGTAGCTTTAAATTCTTTTACATGTGAACTTTGTCCATAAGCACATGTTCTGTTGCTTATTCTAATTTGTTCATAATGTCAATTAAGTATACACTTAGGATCCACTGTAATTCCTATTGTTACAGGTTATTCCAAAGTTTGGATTTTAGTTTCCCAAGCAGTGAAAATTTTAATTATGATGAGAGAAAAGCAATTCAACCTATCCTTTTACCTTTCTTTTTCCTGTTTGGCATATATTGTCAATCATGTGGTCCTATGCTTCCCTAAGTGTTGTATTTCTGAGCCTTTTTTGTCGTGAAAATTAAATCTAAAATTGGCCAGCATCTTATGGGCCAAAGGTGAGAAGTTTTTCAAATGTTTGGGATAGCCATACAATAACAATTGTAAACAATGTTGCTCTTTGACTCTTTTCATTCTAATCACAGCTGAAGCTTTTTAAGCAGTGTTGAGCTTTTGTTTCATTTTTGCATAAATTGGTGCTCTTTTACAAATCTCACTTCTTTGTCTCACTTATAAGCAGCTTACGTTCAGTGTGTATAATCTTGTCTTCATTCATCTGAAAAATCATGGTGCATCTTATAGGCCAGTGTGTCATATGGGCTGGGAAATACAATACCCAGAGTATCAGTCTGCAGTTTTGCTTATAAAGTTTGGAAATGATTAAGTGCTATTGATTTTTTAGCTTTAAGCATATTTTATGTTTGCCTACATTAGTATTTTATACTTCAGAATTTATTTTATCTTTTTACTTTGGCCTATATGAATGAATATTTTTTTATTTGAATGTGATTGACAATAGAAATAAACTGGAATAATCCAGTGACTTGATGTTGATTAGACTCATTGTAAAAGTCGTTTCATCAAATATTATGAATAATTGATATTGTTGGGAAAATTGCTCATGTTTCAATTATGTTTACAAAATTAAGCAGTAGTTATGAAGAAATGATGTAGATAACATGCAGCAGTTTAACAGCAAAGCAGAAGTTTAAATAATGACAATATAAATGTAGTTAATTGTGATTTAAATATACCTGGCGGATTCTCAGGTAATGCTTAAAAAGATTTTAGATGCAAGTGTTGTGTAAGATTTTAGGAAGGTAGTAAGGTTGATAGGTGAGCATTCCATACTCGATTTTTGGCCTGTCTGTTTGGTCACTGGTGATCATTAGAAGTTAATTAATGTTTTCAAAAGTTAAAACTTAGGATATAAGGGGATTGTTAAAAAAAATCAGAGTTATAAAATTGATTGTTGTATCAAAATGAGTTTTAAATTTTGTCTTCCTACATCTATGATCTTCCATTTGATCCTCTGTCTGCAAACATGGATTATAAAATGAATTCTCAAAGTCTATGAGCTATTTCAAAAGAAAATTATTATAAGTTGGTAATTATGTCATGTGTGGTCTACAGCTTAATTATACATATGCAGCCTTGAATGGATATTTTAAGGAAGAAATGGATGTTTGGTTGCATAAATTATAGAAAATTGAGCATGAATTGATGTTTTGCCTAAGAAAACATAAAATATGTAAACAATTCAACTGATTGTTTAATCACATTGATACCTTCAGAACCTACCTTATATCTTTATTGTTTGATGTGCTTGGAAAAGGTTTGATGATATCATTCAAATATCTTTTTCAATCAGAATTAATTGTTTCATTCCTAAAAGAAAGAAAACATTCTCATGAGGTTTCCCATGCTCATATATTTGGGAAAAGAATCAAATTTTATGTAAGGAAATACTGAAATTTTTTAATGGGTTTTGTTGAGATTTATGGGAGCATATAGTTGTAATATTAATCTAAAACTCAAAATATATTCAGGCATTTCATAAATTCCCAAAAATCAAAGGACAACCATATAAAAGATGCATCTCCAGATGCCTTGGTGAATGATCAGAGTAATGCACTTATTACCAGTCACTAAGACTAAGCTTCCAATTATTTACATTAAATATAAATTGCATAAAAGTAATTTATTTGTTTGCCATTTTATGTACAATACGATTAGATTTGTGATCAGAAAAGAGAATGCTGCACCTTTGTACAGTCATCTGTTAGGTGTTCTGTTTATTCCCTTCACTTCTCACATTTTTCAAAATATTCTTCTGTAAGAGAATAAAACAGCACAATTTCATCATCAGTTGGATTGAGGATCTCATTGAGTAAAATTTAACCTTTTAACATTTGAATGTTTATCAGCAGGGATCACTTTGTCAGTACTTTGCATAATACTTTGTTTGGTACACCCATCTCACCTTATCGCATCTATTGTAATGCTCTGCAACAACTTTAGAAGATATAAAGTTATAATAATCACATTATAAAGAGAAAGAAGAATAAGGAAACAAAATTATTCATAATAATACTAAATTCAACGCAAGAGAGTATATGTTTGAAATGCCTTGGATTAGCATGTGAATTTAAATGTGGTGAATGCTGCTGCCTTAATTCATGGAATTTAATGGAAGTAGTCTGAAGTGGTAGTTAACTGATTTGAATATGTGCATGATGTCTTGCAAAATCATTTTATCTCAAATATAACTCTACTTCAGTTGCAATATTTGAGTCATTATGTTTTCATCATTTATTTTCCCTATAGTATATTGAAATTTACTGTGCAACATTGAAATACTATTTTATTTCACTAATAAATGCAAATTTTGATAGGTTTGTTTGTAAAATAAATCTTTCACGTTGTTATTATTAGGGATAAATTTACATTAGTGGTGAATGAAGGTATATTTTGAAGCCTTTGTTGACCAATGAAAATTGGAAACCTTACCTTATAATCTGATGTTTGCTTTTTCTTATTTTAGAGCCGTTGATGTATTTCTTCATTAATAATCAATGACATAGTGCATCCCTATCTTTAATGAGGAGTAACAATTGGCTTGCACAATTAAAAATACTAAGTAAATTTTACCTTATTAAACATCATTGATGTGCATGATTGGCATTTATATTGTTACAGATGTATTGTTTTTCAAAATTGTAGCAATAAGCATGTACATTATAGTCTATAAGCTCTGTTGATTACAATAATTATACCTTTACTGTTATTTTTCATCTTCTATCATTAATGTCATTAAGATTTCCATAGGTTAATACCATTATCCATGCTTTTAGAGTTATTGTAATGGTAATTGTATTGTTTGTACAATGCTTTACCTTGTAGTGTATACATATCTTTAGAATACTTTTGGTACCCCTTGCAGTTTAGTAATCTGGCATTTTATGTATAAATCCAGGTATTGAGTTGCTTGAAGAGAATGTGGATGGTTCGGCAAGATTCTAGAGATGAAATAAATTTTTGGTATTTGAAATTAGAGAGAATTTTGAACCTGGCAATTTTTTTATGCTTCTTTTGTTTCTTGTCCTTATCCCATTTCCCCTCCTTAAACCTTGTTTCTGCTAAAATTGATCCTTCTCCTTGCCAATCCTCAATCCAATTTGGGCACTTCTGTTTCTTCTCATCTTGACTATATTGTCCCTTGTCCTGTATGCAAAATGTAATTTACTTAAATGCAACTTTCACTGTTAAACAAAATCTGCACCAAACTAATATATTGTTCACTGTTCTGCATTGACTCAAAATTTATATGTGCTCATTATGAATCACCATTTTGTTGTGCACATTTAATGGTTGTGATTTCCAATATCTATGGATTATCATCCATGATGATTCATTTTCATGTGTCTCTATGGTATTGCATTTGTGAAATGCAACTTTTAAATTTTGAACCCTTCTACTTCAAATCATCTACAAATACTTTTGCTCTTTCAATCTCTTTCTCAAATTCTTCAAATTTGATGTTCAATATATAACATACTTTTTTACCCAATGCTACAAAATATGACCTTGTAATGTCTGATTGATTGCATTTACCTCTGCTTTGTTTTCTATTGTTGAATCCAATACCCTGTTGCTTTCTTCTCCTTTCTTTCCTTACTAACTTTGTTATCTATAAAATATCCCTTGATCTCATTATTCATGCTATAATTGCTTGCCCTTTTACAAAAACCAACATTGTGCCCCTATCAACATTGTCTTCATATCACCTGGTCCATTCCCAAACTCCCCTCCAATCCTATGGCATCACCACCAGTATGTCAATGGGAGGATCTCAGGTCCCCCTGTCACCAAAGCAGCCAGTGCCAAATGAAGATGGGGGTGGGTCTTCATCATCCTCAGCTGGTGGTCCTTCTCCAACAGATGGAGCTGCTAAAGACCTGAGGCAGCGAGCTAGAGTACTATATGATTATGATGCCAAGGACAGCACAGAACTAAGCCTAATGGCTGATGAGGTAAAATACAAAGTGTTCCTTATGCTCTTAAGTATTAAGAATATATTTACATTTATACATAATGATATAATAGAAAGAACAGGCTCAACAGCCTAGAGAATCAAAGTCAGATGGTTGGAATGAACTAATCTCGACAGATGATCAAAACAGAATAAAAATGGTAGGGACAAAATGAGGGTGAAATGAACTAAACAGTTCTGATGGATGGAGTGCTAGGTTGTTCAATAAGTTTTGTCGTTGAATAAGAGCTGGCGCTGTTAGGTTTGTTATATATTTGACTTAAGATGGTGCTACTTTTTCATGAACATGTATGTAGTTTCTTGTAGATCTGTCAACTTATTTGTATATTTACAGCTGTTCAAAGTTGACGTGTCACAGTATTATTTTACAGTGGAAAAAATTGAATATCGTGCAGTGATAAAATTCTTATTTTTGGAAGGTGCAGATCCAAAACAAATTCA
The DNA here is from genome assembly GCA_000376725.2 of Ladona fulva. Taxonomy (NCBI): domain Eukaryota; kingdom Metazoa; phylum Arthropoda; class Insecta; order Odonata; family Libellulidae; genus Ladona; species Ladona fulva. The sequence goes on along the minus strand of KZ309199.1, from coordinate 118,502 downwards.
TGAACAATAGATAAAAGTGTATAATGACCTGGTGAACCTGGTACTTTGGCTCCGAAGTGAGTTAAGGTCCAGAAATCGACCAAAAAGATGTTGGCATTGGTTTTTTGGGATGCAAAAGGAATTTTGTTTGTGGATTACCTCCAAACTGGTAAAATGATAAATTCAGATTATTATTGTAACCTTTTGGACCAGCTAGATATATAAATTTGTGAGAAAAGACCCGGTTTACAGAAGAAACATCATTTTTCATCAAGACAATGCACCCTCTCACAAAGCTCAAAAAACCATCACGAAAATCAGTAAATTAAAGTACAAATTGTTGGAACATCCACCCTATTCACCAGATTTAGCTCGCTCTGACTTCTGGCTATTCTCACATCTCAAAAAAATTCATGTGTGGAAAACGATTTTCATTGAATGAAGAGGTAATAGAAGCCCTGGAAGCGTATTTCGACAGTCTTCCGGGTTCTCACTTCAACAGATGGAATCCTTAAATTAGAAGATCACTGGAACAAGTGTATTGAAGTTTTTATTCAGGGAGATTATATCGAATAATAAAATGTATTCCAAACCATTAAATCTTTTTTTTTCTTACGACAAAACTTATTGAATAACTTTGTAATTCAGACAGGTGGACAGAATGATTGAATTTGTGGAGGGCTCATTGGCTATTAAAAAGGTACCATTGATTTCCTCCAATGGTTTTTTGCTGTAGTTTACATTAGTAATTAGCTATCATAATTTTATTTTTGGGTACAATTTTGATTTCTTTTCCACTGTAAATGTACAGCTACTTCCACATAAATCTTACCACCCTGTATGAAGGGGCAGTGAGTTTCAAGCCAGCGAGCCTTGATCCTGCTTTATCAGAGTCAGTGTCCATTCCACAAGCAATTTCCGATGATTGACTATGGCAGTAACTAAATCATCATCTTATCTACAATTAATTTCAAAAATAGGTTTGGTGGTGTTTGTAAACTGATAGAAATCGCTAACTGCAGTATCACTATATATACAGGTCTATGGATTATTCGAAATCTTACCAAACTTTAGGGGTATATGTTATCAGTAATTGACGTTGTTCCAGTTACTGAGGCAGTGAACTATTGGGGTGTGAAAAATTAAGTAATTGCATTTAAAATGCTCATTTTAGTGATATTATAACAGTTACTTTAGTCGACCGGGCAAGATCATCTTCAAACCTCAATTTATCTTACTTTATCAATGTTCCTAGTTAAACAGTTAACAACTCAAACAATTTGTTTATCGTAAGCGCAGAGAATAAAATGTTTGATAGTATTTCTTACGTTCAGTTTTCCAAATATTTCAATCACTGAACTTGATAACTGCGTCGAGGAACAAGATAGAGCATAGAAAACAATACGTATAAACAAAGAAAACAATTTTTGAAGTGGAACTCGATGAATATTAGTTCACGATAGTCAGAATTTCTTATTTTAAAATTTTAGTTGTTGATTTAGTTATTTAGTATAAGCTAATAGAGTTTATGTTATTCATTTAAAACAAAGGATAGAGAAACAGTCTATTAAAATGCACCTAAACATTGTAAATATTATATTATAATTCAAATTTTCCGAATGTCTAATTTCATCTGCAATTATCTTTCTTTGATTGCTATTTTAAGGGGAAAAGCAAACAATTCGAAACATCCTCACAAAGTTCATAGAGTATTATGGTATCTCGAGGATGAATTATGTTACAATGTTCCTTGGAGTGAATGAAGAAGTAGTGGATTATATGTAGAACCAAGAACACTTTAGCAGTTAATGTTTAAATCACGGGAATTACTGGAATATCTATTTTCTCATGCAAAGCTTATTATCATCCATTGGTCTCCATTTTTAACGTTTTCTTCCATTAATTTTCCCTCCGTTATTTTCCATTTAATGTCATTTATCGTTGTTATAATTATTGATAGTGAATTTTCTTTTGATTTTCATTCATATTGAGCACCATTCATACGATTCTGGGTAAAAAGATTACTTGAGGCGTCCTAGAATCCTATTTATCAATCAAACTATGATTATGATGAATTATTATTATTAATTTCACTCAGCGCATTACTCTGAAAATCATTTTAGTATAATAAGGGAAAATATTGGAAATTGAATAAACGTTTAATTACAATGACACCACACAGATTTTCATCTGACCTCTCTTTGCCGTAATTTAGGTTTGATGACTGTATATTTTTCACGGCTTTTTCTCTTTACCCAGACAAGAGGCAATACTACGTAGGGTCCAGTTCTAAGTCGTAGCTTCTATCTGACGAACATCTTAGGAATATCTGTTAATTAATTAGTTGAATAGCCAGCGAAAAGATCGTTTGATTCGAAATGTCCTTTCGAACCGGGTGTTAGCTAAACCTGCTGCATACTAGTCACTCTCTTTCGGTTTTGCCATACAGAAGAGTGGGCTTCTCATCCATCCTAAATTGGACTCCTAGTAAAAACTCCTGAAAAATATCTTCCTCAAAAATAAAGACAAGGATATCTTCATTCCGTTGGGGAATACCCGCGGCGTAGATAAGAAATCGAGGTCCAACCATTTCCCATCTTACTTTTGATCGGTCGCCGCCAGTATACCCTTACTTTAGATACCTGCTCTGCAGGGGTACGGTCGGGAATCCCCATTAGCCCTTTCAAACATTCGCAACCTCGTAAACGTATGACCATCCACAACATGCCAAAAAGGGGGTTTTTCTCGTTAGAGTTCAGCTTCACCCATCGTCAATTCTATGGTTCCTTTGGCAGAACATACACCTTTCTATGGGCGAAACAAAAGAAAACGGAAATAAAGAGAGGAATGAGAAGGGGGACACTCCAAGGGCTAGGGTAACAGGGAAAGTCTTCCCTGCCTTCTGGATGAAACGGGAGATACCCAGATGAGAATTTGTCACAAACGGCGCCAAATATCACCATCATTGCAAGTCAGTTGCTGTCTTTCAATTATAGTGATACTAGCTGAAGTGCCCGTTGATTCTCAACAGGGTAAATAGATGTCGGATTCAATATAGCACACCAATTTGTGCGTAAAAGAAAATAACACCTCGCATCTTAGTTTAGTCCAATGGAACAGGTTATTGAAAACAAACATTTTCTAATCAAAGTTCGAAGCCGAAATCTACAATCACCAATAAGATTGGTCGTCAGGAGGACGGTTTGTTTACAACCTCAAAATTTCACAAAATATTCGCATATTTTATCTAAATTCTCGCAATTTCGAAACGAAAGCTTTATTCTACGATAATAATAAGAATTTGTATTCAATTTCCCTTCTTTTGGTACTTATTTTGACTTTATACGACTATTCCTTCTAATTTAATTTTGCAAAAGAAATAAAGTCTGCAACCGATGAAATCGAACTTTACATGTATTTCTTAATGAAATCTATCTGAAGGCTCTTGGTTCAAACCCAGCAGCCCCTTCTCGAGAGCATTTTTCTGCAAAAAAAAATTGTTAAAATAAAGTAGATTGTCTTCTTATTCCATATTGCTATTTATTTCCTTAATCCGTCGCAAATATTTCAATCATCTTTTAACTTAATTCATGGTACTGAGTTATCTCGTAATAATCTTATATCTTAAGTGTTACCATAGATCATTTCTAACGGAAATGTCCGTCCTACGGACATGAAGATTATAAAACGTAATTAAATAGTTCTTTTCAATCGAGCAATGATATAATATTTTTATTAGAGAATAATTGAGGCGGCAAAATTAACTTTACCCGATACGTCCGGAGAAAAGTAAATTACTCGTCAGATTCGGGCCGAAATAAGAAAATCCGACTTTCATTCTTTCTTAGGCCTTATACTGCTAAACTAGTAAAAAGCAACATTAAATTTTAACAAGATTTTATGTTAATAATAACGATACAAAAGTGTTCCACGCGTTTACAATGATTTAAAGAGGTGCCTTCAAAGTGTTTCACTCAGCTCCGTCCTTCCAACAGCCAATAGAATGTGGAGAAAAGTTTAGACTCGCTCTCTTCCTGCTTCACACTAGTTATTTGGGTTGTGTCCGAGGTGGTAAGATTTATGTGGAAGTAGGTGTACTATTTTTAAGTGAGAGCATTTACCCTGAACTTAAAGAAAATAGAATTTTTAATAGTTTAAAATATTGACATTATTTGCTGTTAAATCTTCCAAGAACATATTTAGATAAATGGATTTCTGTATTCCAGCTTGATTAGAGACATGAATATTTTGCCATATTTAAGAATATTACGTTATTGTTCATGCTATTGTTGAGTATGAATTATTTACACAGTTATTCCAAACTACTCAAAAGTTCCTGAAATTTGAATCATGCAGGTAAATAAACACCTTATCTCTCAAATTTTGGTAGGTGGAGTTGTGTACGTTCTTTGTGAGTCAGTATGTCATGTGGTTTCATTGTAAATTGATGCATTTGATGTTGGTGAACAGTTTTTCATTGCTGTTTTCACTTGTTTGTGATTGAGTAATGGAGAATTTGAAGAAACAGCATATCTGTATCAATTTCTGTGTTAAACTCTGTAAGAACATTGCAGAAACTTACACATTTTTAAATGAACCATTCAGGAAAGATGCTTTAAAGTCAAACAAATTTACAATTGGTTTAAACATTTCAAAAATGGCCAAAATTCATTGATGACAATGGACATATCAGACAACCATCAACTGGCTTTACACCAGGATATGTCTTTTGGAAAGCAGTTGTGAGGGATCAATGGCTGACCATCCAAGACTATAGCTACATTTTGGGATTATCATATGACATATGGCCAGTCATTTTATCTGAAGAAGTGAACATGCTAAGAATAGCACCAAAGTTTGTGCCATGAAACTTAAGCAACAATCACTTTACATTGATGATTGCAGTGAATTGAAATAGCAGTTTGGAACTGATCGAGATTTTTTTCCAAGGTTTTCACAGGTGAGGTGAGTTGGGTTTATTGGTATGATCCCAAAACCAACGACTGTCACATTGGAAAAGCCCATCTTCATCTCGGCCAAAAAAAGCTTGTCAAGTTACGAATAACATCAAGTCCTAACTGATTTAAAATCTAACATAGTGAGCTGGACTTTGTGGAAGGACATTGTAACACAGTGAAGAATAACTTAATAATTTCCGCAGAAACGTTTTATTAGGACAACTAGTTTCAGCGCATGAACTGATTGGTTTCTATAAGTGGGGTTGTTCACAAAGACTTTTGTTAGAAAGACCTGGCTGTTAGAGACAGGTCAGACTATTAAGGCATCTTATCATGATGTCCTAAGGTGGCTAAGGGAGAAAGTGATAAGAAAACTACCTGAGNTTGATGATATCATTCAAATATCTTTTTCAATCAGAATTAATTGTTTCATTCCTAAAAGAAAGAAAACATTCTCATGAGGTTTCCCATGCTCATATATTTGGGAAAAGAATCAAATTTTATGTAAGGAAATACTGAAATTTTTTAATGGGTTTTGTTGAGATTTATGGGAGCATATAGTTGTAATATTAATCTAAAACTCAAAATATATTCAGGCATTTCATAAATTCCCAAAAATCAAAGGACAACCATATAAAAGATGCATCTCCAGATGCCTTGGTGAATGATCAGAGTAATGCACTTATTACCAGTCACTAAGACTAAGCTTCCAATTATTTACATTAAATATAAATTGCATAAAAGTAATTTATTTGTTTGCCATTTTATGTACAATACGATTAGATTTGTGATCAGAAAAGAGAATGCTGCACCTTTGTACAGTCATCTGTTAGGTGTTCTGTTTATTCCCTTCACTTCTCACATTTTTCAAAATATTCTTCTGTAAGAGAATAAAACAGCACAATTTCATCATCAGTTGGATTGAGGATCTCATTGAGTAAAATTTAACCTTTTAACATTTGAATGTTTATCAGCAGGGATCACTTTGTCAGTACTTTGCATAATACTTTGTTTGGTACACCCATCTCACCTTATCGCATCTATTGTAATGCTCTGCAACAACTTTAGAAGATATAAAGTTATAATAATCACATTATAAAGAGAAAGAAGAATAAGGAAACAAAATTATTCATAATAATACTAAATTCAACGCAAGAGAGTATATGTTTGAAATGCCTTGGATTAGCATGTGAATTTAAATGTGGTGAATGCTGCTGCCTTAATTCATGGAATTTAATGGAAGTAGTCTGAAGTGGTAGTTAACTGATTTGAATATGTGCATGATGTCTTGCAAAATCATTTTATCTCAAATATAACTCTACTTCAGTTGCAATATTTGAGTCATTATGTTTTCATCATTTATTTTCCCTATAGTATATTGAAATTTACTGTGCAACATTGAAATACTATTTTATTTCACTAATAAATGCAAATTTTGATAGGTTTGTTTGTAAAATAAATCTTTCACGTTGTTATTATTAGGGATAAATTTACATTAGTGGTGAATGAAGGTATATTTTGAAGCCTTTGTTGACCAATGAAAATTGGAAACCTTACCTTATAATCTGATGTTTGCTTTTTCTTATTTTAGAGCCGTTGATGTATTTCTTCATTAATAATCAATGACATAGTGCATCCCTATCTTTAATGAGGAGTAACAATTGGCTTGCACAATTAAAAATACTAAGTAAATTTTACCTTATTAAACATCATTGATGTGCATGATTGGCATTTATATTGTTACAGATGTATTGTTTTTCAAAATTGTAGCAATAAGCATGTACATTATAGTCTATAAGCTCTGTTGATTACAATAATTATACCTTTACTGTTATTTTTCATCTTCTATCATTAATGTCATTAAGATTTCCATAGGTTAATACCATTATCCATGCTTTTAGAGTTATTGTAATGGTAATTGTATTGTTTGTACAATGCTTTACCTTGTAGTGTATACATATCTTTAGAATACTTTTGGTACCCCTTGCAGTTTAGTAATCTGGCATTTTATGTATAAATCCAGGTATTGAGTTGCTTGAAGAGAATGTGGATGGTTCGGCAAGATTCTAGAGATGAAATAAATTTTTGGTATTTGAAATTAGAGAGAATTTTGAACCTGGCAATTTTTTTATGCTTCTTTTGTTTCTTGTCCTTATCCCATTTCCCCTCCTTAAACCTTGTTTCTGCTAAAATTGATCCTTCTCCTTGCCAATCCTCAATCCAATTTGGGCACTTCTGTTTCTTCTCATCTTGACTATATTGTCCCTTGTCCTGTATGCAAAATGTAATTTACTTAAATGCAACTTTCACTGTTAAACAAAATCTGCACCAAACTAATATATTGTTCACTGTTCTGCATTGACTCAAAATTTATATGTGCTCATTATGAATCACCATTTTGTTGTGCACATTTAATGGTTGTGATTTCCAATATCTATGGATTATCATCCATGATGATTCATTTTCATGTCTCTCTATGGTATTGCATTTGTGAAATGCAACTTTTAAATTTTGAACCCTTCTACTTCAAATCATCTACAAATACTTTTGCTCTTTCAATCTCTTTCTCAAATTCTTCAAATTTGATGTTCAATATATAACATACTTTTTTACCCAATGCTACAAAATATGACCTTGTAATGTCTGATTGATTGCATTTACCTCTGCTTTGTTTTCTATTGTTGAATCCAATACCCTGTTGCTTTCTTCTCCTTTCTTTCCTTACTAACTTTGTTATCTATAAAATATCCCTTGATCTCATTATTCATGCTATAATTGCTTGCCCTTTTACAAAAACCAACATTGTGCCCCTATCAACATTGTCTTCATATCACCTGGTCCATTCCCAAACTCCCCTCCAATCCTATGGCATCACCACCAGTATGTCAATGGGAGGATCTCAGGTCCCCCTGTCACCAAAGCAGCCAGTGCCAAATGAAGATGGGGGTGGGTCTTCATCATCCTCAGCTGGTGGTCCTTCTCCAACAGATGGAGCTGCTAAAGACCTGAGGCAGCGAGCTAGAGTACTATATGATTATGATGCCAAGGACAGCACAGAACTAAGCCTAATGGCTGATGAGGTAAAATACAAAGTGTTCCTTATGCTCTTAAGTATTAAGAATATATTTACATTTATACATAATGATATAATAGAAAGAACAGGCTCAACAGCCTAGAGAATCAAAGTCAGATGGTTGGAATGAACTAATCTCGACAGATGATCAAAACAGAATAAAAATGGTAGGGACAAAATGAGGGTGAAATGAACTAAACAGTTCTGATGGATGGAGTGCTAGGTTGTTCAATAAGTTTTGTCGTTGAATAAGAGCTGGCGCTGTTAGGTTTGTTATATATTTGACTTAAGATGGTGCTACTTTTTCATGAACATGTATGTAGTTTCTTGTAGATCTGTCAACTTATTTGTATATTTACAGCTGTTCAAAGTTGACGTGTCACAGTATTATTTTACAGTGGAAAAAATTGAATATCGTGCAGTGATAAAATTCTTATTTTTGGAAGGTGCAGATCCAAAACAAATTCATGAACAATAGATAAAAGTGTATAATGACCTGGTGAACCTGGTACTTTGGCTCCGAAGTGAGTTAAGGTCCAGAAATCGACCAAAAAGATGTTGGCATTGGTTTTTTGGGATGCAAAAGGAATTTTGTTTGTGGATTACCTCCAAACTGGTAAAATGATAAATTCAGATTATTATTGTAACCTTTTGGACCAGCTAGATATATAAATTTGTGAGAAAAGACCCGGTTTACAGAAGAAACATCATTTTTCATCAAGACAATGCACCCTCTCACAAAGCTCAAAAAACCATCACGAAAATCAGTAAATTAAAGTACAAATTGTTGGAACATCCACCCTATTCACCAGATTTAGCTCGCTCTGACTTCTGGCTATTCTCACATCTCAAAAAAATTCATGTGTGGAAAACGATTTTCATTGAATGAAGAGGTAATAGAAGCCCTGGAAGCGTATTTCGACAGTCTTCCGGGTTCTCACTTCAACAGATGGAATCCTTAAATTAGAAGATCACTGGAACAAGTGTATTGAAGTTTTTATTCAGGGAGATTATATCGAATAATAAAATGTATTCCAAACCATTAAATCTTTTTTTTTCTTACGACAAAACTTATTGAATAACTTTGTAATTCAGACAGGTGGACAGAATGATTGAATTTGTGGAGGGCTCATTGGCTATTAAAAAGGTACCATTGATTTCCTCCAATGGTTTTTTGCTGTAGTTTACATTAGTAATTAGCTATCATAATTTTATTTTTGGGTACAATTTTGATTTCTTTTCCACTGTAAATGTACAGCTACTTCCACATAAATCTTACCACCCTGTATGAAGGGGCAGTGAGTTTCAAGCCAGCGAGCCTTGATCCTGCTTTATCAGAGTCAGTGTCCATTCCACAAGCAATTTCCGATGATTGACTATGGCAGTAACTAAATCATCATCTTATCTACAATTAATTTCAAAAATAGGTTTGGTGGTGTTTGTAAACTGATAGAAATCGCTAACTGCAGTATCACTATATATACAGGTCTATGGATTATTCGAAATCTTACCAAACTTTAGGGGTATATGTTATCAGTAATTGACGTTGTTCCAGTTACTGAGGCAGTGAACTATTGGGGTGTGAAAAATTAAGTAATTGCATTTAAAATGCTCATTTTAGTGATATTATAATAGTTACTTTAGTCGACCGGGCAAGATCATCTTCAAACCTCAATTTATCTTACTTTATCAATGTTCCTAGTTAAACAGTTAACAACTCAAACAATTTGTTTATCGTAAGCGCAGAGAATAAAATGTTTGATAGTATTTCTTACGTTCAGTTTTCCAAATATTTCAATCACTGAACTTGATAACTGCGTCGAGGAACAAGATAGAGCATAGAAAACAATACGTATAAACAAAGAAAACAATTTTTGAAGTGGAACTCGATGAATATTAGTTCACGATAGTCAGAATTTCTTATTTTAAAATTTTAGTTGTTGATTTAGTTATTTAGTATAAGCTAATAGAGTTTATGTTATTCATTTAAAACAAAGGATAGAGAAACAGTCTATTAAAATGCACCTAAACATTGTAAATATTATATTATAATTCAAATTTTCCGAATGTCTAATTTCATCTGCAATTATCTTTCTTTGATTGCTATTTTAAGGGGAAAAGCAAACAATTCGAAACATCCTCACAAAGTTCATAGAGTATTATGGTATCTCGAGGATGAATTATGTTACAATGTTCCTTGGAGTGAATGAAGAAGTAGTGGATTATATGTAGAACCAAGAACACTTTAGCAGTTAATGTTTAAATCACGGGAATTACTGGAATATCTATTTTCTCATGCAAAGCTTATTATCATCCATTGGTCTCCATTTTTAACGTTTTCTTCCATTAATTTTCCCTCCGTTATTTTCCATTTAATGTCATTTATCGTTGTTATAATTATTGATAGTGAATTTTCTTTTGATTTTCATTCATATTGAGCACCATTCATACGATTCTGGGTAAAAAGATTACTTGAGGCGTCCTAGAATCCTATTTATCAATCAAACTATGATTATGATGAATTATTATTATTAATTTCACTCAGCGCATTACTCTGAAAATCATTTTAGTATAATAAGGGAAAATATTGGAAATTGAATAAACGTTTAATTACAATGACACCACACAGATTTTCATCTGACCTCTCTTTGCCGTAATTTAGGTTTGATGACTGTATATTTTTCACGGCTTTTTCTCTTTACCCAGACAAGAGGCAATACTACGTAGGGTCCAGTTCTAAGTCGTAGCTTCTATCTGACGAACATCTTAGGAATATCTGTTAATTAATTAGTTGAATAGCCAGCGAAAAGATCGTTTGATTCGAAATGTCCTTTCGAACCGGGTGTTAGCTAAACCTGCTGCATACTAGTCACTCTCTTTCGGTTTTGCCATACAGAAGAGTGGGCTTCTCATCCATCCTAAATTGGACTCCTAGTAAAAACTCCTGAAAAATATCTTCCTCAAAAATAAAGACAAGGATATCTTCATTCCGTTGGGGAATACCCGCGGCGTAGATAAGAAATCGAGGTCCAACCATTTCCCATCTTACTTTTGATCGGTCGCCGCCAGTATACCCTTACTTTAGATACCTGCTCTGCAGGGGTACGGTCGGGAATCCCCATTAGCCCTTTCAAACATTCGCAACCTCGTAAACGTATGACCATCCACAACATGCCAAAAAGGGGGTTTTTCTCGTTAGAGTTCAGCTTCACCCATCGTCAATTCTATGGTTCCTTTGGCAGAACATACACCTTTCTACGGGCGAAACAAAAGAAAATGGAAATAAAGAGAGGAATGAGAAGGGGGACACTCCAAGGGCTAGGGTAACAGGGAAAGTCTTCCCTGCCTTCTGGATGAAACGGGAGAAACCCAGATGAGAATTTGTCACAAACGGCGCCAAATATCACCATCATTGCAAGTCAGTTGCTGACTTTCAATTATAGTGATATTTGGAGAAATATTGCGAGAAGATTGCGCGGGAGTTGTGTTGTGGGAGTTAAATAAGTTAAAGTAAGAGATTCAGCATCAGATGAAATTTGGACAGCATCATTTTGCAATAAAAATAAACTTGATTTAATTACACGGATATTTGTTATGGAACTGGCTCAGTATTTTCAGAAAAATGTTATTAGGGAGTTGGTGTTATATCATCGTAAATTAACGTTAAATAAAGGATTACTCCAATACCACCAAGAAAACCACCACTTTTTTCTTGGTGGTATTGGAGTAATCCTTTATTTAACGTTAAGGTTACCATCTGTAGTCCGTCTACTTCATCGTAAATTAATTAATAATTTGATTTATGTAAAAGATTTTTTAGCCCGCAGTATTTTAAAATAATAAATAGTGATTATTGGATTAAAAAATCCTTTGGGATCATCCGCAGGACTCTATCCTGCAAAGTACTCAAACATTTCCTTAATACTTTAGATTAAATTAATTCTCATCAGATCATTAGATTGATAAATAATAAAATAAAGGGTGCTATTATTCTAATATCTATGTTACATTCTGTAAAATTAAATTAACAACTTAAATTCAACTACACAAACCTTAGATAACAGAATGATAGCTTTACAATTAATCTTGTACGTCGTTTCTATTGATTCGATGGAATTTAATTGATTTATTTCATTGTAATTTCCTTCTTATACTACCTAGTGAAGGATTGTGTTTTTTTAATTTTGAGAGTTCTTCTACAGGTTACGCTTGAACGATTCCTTTCCAGTGTATTTGTCCAGATAACGTCTTTCGACTTAACTTTCCTTAGCAAGTTTTGCAGTTTTTTAATGTAATTTCAAATCCCATTCTCGAGAGCATTTTTCTGCAAAATTCTTTAGTTGAAATACAGTTAATCGCCTTCTTATTCCATATTATTATTATTATCCTACGAATATAAAGAGCATGAAACGTAATTAAAAAGTTTTAATTACGTATTTTCAATTATACAATGATGTCATATTTTTATTAGAGGATAATTGAGGCAGCAAAAACAATTTAGTATTAAATAGTTCTTTTCAATCGAGCAATGATATAATATTTTTATTAGAGAATAATTGAGGCGGCAAAATTAACTTTACCCGATACGTCCGGAGAAAAGTAAATTACTCGTCAGATTCGGGCCGAAATAAGAAAATCCGACTTTCATTCTTTCTTAGGCCTTATACTGCTAAACTAGTAAAAAGCAACATTAAATTTTAACAAGATTTTATGTTAATAATAACGATACAAAAGTGTTCCACGCGTTTACAATGATTTAAAGAGGTGCCTTCAAAGTGTTTCACTCAGCTCCGTCCTTCCAACAGCCAATAGAATGTGGAGAAAAGTTTAGACTCGCTCTCTTCCTGCTTCACACTAGTTATTTGGGTTGTGTCCGAGGTGGTAAGATTTATGTGGAAGTAGGTGTACTATTTTTAAGTGAGAGCATTTACCCTGAACTTAAAGAAAATAGAATTTTTAATAGTTTAAAATATTGACATTATTTGCTGTTAAATCTTCCAAGAACATATTTAGATAAATGGATTTCTGTATTCCAGCTTGATTAGAGACATGAATATTTTGCCATATTTAAGAATATTACGTTATTGTTCATGCTATTGTTGAGTATGAATTATTTACACAGTTATTCCAAACTACTCAAAAGTTCCTGAAATTTGAATCATGCAGGTAAATAAACACCTTATCTCTCAAATTTTGGTAGGTGGAGTTGTGTACGTTCTTTGTGAGTCAGTATGTCATGTGGTTTCATTGTAAATTGATGCATTTGATGTTGGTGAACAGTTTTTCATTGCTGTTTTCACTTGTTTGTGATTGAGTAATGGAGAATTTGAAGAAACAGCATATCTGTATCAATTTCTGTGTTAAACTCTGTAAGAACATTGCAGAAACTTACACATTTTTAAATGAACCATTCAGGAAAGATGCTTTAAAGTCAAACAAATTTACAATTGGTTTAAACATTTCAAAAATGGCCAAAATTCATTGATGACAATGGACATATCAGACAACCATCAACTGGCTTTACACCAGGATATGTCTTTTGGAAAGCAGTTGTGAGGGATCAATGGCTGACCATCCAAGACTATAGCTACATTTTGGGATTATCATATGACATATGGCCAGTCATTTTATCTGAAGAAGTGAACATGCTAAGAATAGCACCAAAGTTTGTGCCATGAAACTTAAGCAACAATCACTTTACATTGATGATTGCAGTGAATTGAAATAGCAGTTTGGAACTGATCGAGATTTTTTTCCAAGGTTTTCACAGGTGAGGTGAGTTGGGTTTATTGGTATGATCCCAAAACCAACGACTGTCACATTGGAAAAGCCCATCTTCATCTCGGCCAAAAAAAGCTTGTCAAGTTACGAATAACATCAAGTCCTAACTGATTTAAAATCTAACATAGTGAGCTGGACTTTGTGGAAGGACATTGTAACACAGTGAAGAATAACTTAATAATTTCCGCAGAAACGTTTTATTAGGACAACTAGTTTCAGCGCATGAACTGATTGGTTTCTATAAGTGGGGTTGTTCACAAAGACTTTTGTTAGAAAGACCTGGCTGTTAGAGACAGGTCAGACTATTAAGGCATCTTATCATGATGTCCTAAGGTGGCTAAGGGAGAAAGTGATAAGAAAACTACCTGAGAAACAGGAACAATAGGTGGCTAAGGGAGTATGTGATAAGGAAACTACCTGAGAAATTAAACAGGAACAATAGGTGGCTAAGGGAGAATGTGATAAGGAAACTACCTGAGAAATTAAACAGGAACAATTGGGCTCTCCTCCTGGGTTCATGATTATGAAGGATCACATACCATTTTCATCATGCAGAATTTTTAAGTGGAAAAAGCAGTCTATTGTTCCTCATCCAGCTTTCTTGACTTCTTGGAATTTTTCATCTTTCCTGAAGATGAAAATCATATTTAAGGAGCAAATATTTGACATGATAGAGGAGATAGAAGCTGAATCACAGGCTATACTGAACACATTAACAAAACTAAACTTTCAGAGTTCATTCTCTTTGAGGCAGAAGAAATGGAATCAGTGTTTGGGATCAATAGAGGACTACTTAGAAGTTGACAATGGTGAAGATCCAGGTATTCTGCAATTTTATTTATCACTACATTTTTGGGAGCTTCTGGGTAGCACCTCTCTGTACTCGGAACCTTCTTCTATTTGAAATATGCTTTCACTATTTTGTTGAATTCATGTTGAATCTTTTATTTATTAATAATAGCATCCTGAATTTAGTACACAGCCCTTATCTGGCTACTTTTGGTTACTGGATAGCCATGTAAAAGGTTCCAACATTCCTTTCATTCTCTGCTTAATGTGTGTTTATAAGGGGGAAAATAAAATGGTTTATTTGAATGGTACACCTTTCAGAGATTATTGAAAGGCTAGCAAATACTCTCATTTAAATTTCCATTTGGTACTTGTTCAGGAACTGTAAATGTCCTTTACTTTTGCACCTGAAGGGCCTTCTCCTATTTACTGTGGTGATAGTATGTCAATTTTTGGTCTTAATTGTTAAATTTTGTTTTTATTAACTATTTTCACATTTTATGAAAACAACATTTTTTAGGTGATAATAATTGTGGAGGAGGAATATGGACCAGAACCTGACTATGCAATTGGTGAAAGAGGCAGCCAAAGGGGGAAGGTGCCCAAGGCATACTTAGAGATGCTCTCCTATTAAAAACAGATCAAATTCCAAGAGGATTATTTAAAAACTTATTGTAATAATAATGAAGTTTGGAATCTGGAACTTGGTTTGAAGATTTATACATTGAAAATGTATCGTATGATTAAGAAATATGTGTGATGTAAAAAAGTTAGCTCTCCTGGTCTGAGGAGAGAGTGTGATGTATTGGAAAGACTTAGTGGTGCTAGTGCTGGAAGGTAGGTTAGTGAAGGCAGGACGTTGATTGATGATTATGACTTATAGGAAGGTTAATTCAGGTATTGAAATATATCACCAAAACTAAAATAATATCTGACTCATGTAGCTATATGCATGTTTGTTGAATGCTCTATGAAGATATTTTATTTAATTCACAAGGCTCCTCTATTATTAGCTCTTGTTGGTTATTTCTTGCAAAAAGAGGTGGCACAAAGTGATGGTACCAAGAAAATTTGATTCAGTGATTTTTACTCGATGATGGTAATAATGTGTATTTAAATTAGAGGGAAATGGCATATTAAGTAAGAGGAGTGATTAGAATACTGGCAATACTGTTTACAGAAATGGCTGCTAAGTAGGTACTTGTTTAAGTAGATGTTGGATTCAGATTAGTAATTAAGTATGGGAAGACACATTGTAATACATTACACTGGAAGTTTAAGGAAAAGAGTAATATTATGTTGGAGAGGGGTCTAATTTAAAGACTGATGGTTGTGTGCTTGAATCAGCAGCTCAAAGATGGCACCATTCTATAGCTTTATTAGCTTTATTGTAATTCATAAATATTTTTAATTTGCTCTTTCATGATTTTATATACTTCATGATCAATTTGGCTTTGTATGGAATCAAGGCATTTTCAAATTGATTCCATGGCAATGTTCTCATTGCTCTCTTTTTGTGGAGTATTTGCTCTTTATTGAGTTTGGTAATATTTGAGGCCACGTAGAGGTTTCAGCATTTTGATTTTTTTTGCCTTCAAGTTAATCAGAAAGTGGATGTGGTGTTTTCTCCATCCCAAGTTCTTGAAAGCTTCCTGGACGTAAACCTCACACAATGCCTCATACAGCAATAAGGTAGTTTATGTGAAAGTGATCATATAAACTCTACTCTTAGTTCCTCACCTAATGTGTTTTGAATCCACTTCAATTTACATTCCATTTATGAATTTTATCAAAACTGTATTGTGATGGTTTATGAATGAAATGAGAATCAAATTTCTGCAACGAATATAGCTTCAGATATGTACTAAGTGCCTGCAGAATAGTGAAAATTCTGCTCATACTTCGTTTTCTGATGCACCAGTTGACCTAATGAAATTTCATCACCAATATAATTTTCAAATAAAATTCTTGAAGCTTGTCATGAATCACTCATACACTTTGCTCTGTTTACTCACTGTTTGATTTGATGACTAAGCTCAGTCTCTTTGTTGATTTTTGTATTTATTCTTCATTGATATATCTTGTTATGTAAGTTAAAATTTTAACATTTTCAAAACAGAAGGCCAATTGAATCATTACCATTTATGTATTGTTGATCGTCAACATAGCTCTTGTATTTCTAAGCGATTTACATGTAAGCTATCACTTTGTTGTGTTTGTAATTGTTTAAGAATGGTTACTTAAGGTTGGTATGAATTTGGTTACTTCTCATTTAGTTGACACTTATAGCTAGATATTGATCTTTCATACCTCTATATAAATATTAAAGATTGATATGAAATTTCACAGCCATCCACATTTGCTTCAAGTTTAACATTCTCAGAGCCAGACGTCATTTTTCATTTTTTTCAATTCCTTCAAAGAGGAATATTAGTTAAATGTATTCACCAGATTTTGTATTTCTTTAAAAATATGATTTATTCTGGTTCTTATTAAGAATAATCTTCCTTAACTATTTAAATCCTATTTGATCTCACAATGAATTAAACTGTACTCCAAAATATTACAGTCTGGCATATGCAGAGAGGAATTAATTGCTTGAAAAATAATTGTCTTGTTCACAGTGAAGCTGTCTAACTATAAGTGAATTAAAGGATTCAAAAGTTAATTTTTGTTGAAAATCTGTTACAAGCTCATTCGTTCACTTGTAACTTTTTTGAAAACTGTTAATGTTCAGCAAACAGGACACAAAAATCTTGTTCAAAAAGAATTTTCTTTCAAGTTAAAATATATTTTAAGCAAAAATGAAGATGAAATTCAGTTATGTCACTGAAAAGTGCTTCATTCAAGATTTATGTCCATAGAAAACAACCAGAATCAAAGGCTATTCATAAAACAGCTCACAGCTGCCATAAGTATCTGGCTTCTCTTCTGTATCATATTCATATATTTGAAATCTGTTTAAAGATCGACTTTGCTTGTTTATGAATTCTTTGTTCTCACTAACTTTGATTAACTGTTCTATTTAGTTAGGCAAAACAAAGTCTAATATTATGATGGAATTCTGTTAATTATGAATTCCATCATGTATTTTCATAACTTGATTGCATTGTAACTTTCTTTTCGTTGAAGCTCAATTTATGCAAAATTTGAAGACAAAGCAGACTGTTAATGTATGACTTTTAATATGTCCTAAATCCAAAGTGATCAAATTGTGATGTGTTGTGGAATCAAATTTTAATTGTCCTCTGTTTTTGGCTAATTGGTTTTGTAAAAAAGAGGATCAATGAAGAATATATTTTTTTTAGAGTCAAATACGCCTATTAGCTGTGATGTTCTATGCCAAATTTTCAAAGTTCTTTACTTTATTCTTAGAGTTTATGTTCAATTTTGGAAACAAATGTAAATAATTTGACTTTATTTTCTAATAGAATTTATGATGTGGCTTCTCCAGTTAACCAGTATCTTAATGTACACATTTATTTGTAATTACATTTTTAATGCTAAAATAAATATTTCTTTTTAAACTTTTCTTTTCTCTTTCATGCACACTCAGCTGTTTCACATTCATAAGTAAATTTATAACTCACTTCATCTGCTTTGGAAATAGGAAGTAAAAATTTTTAGTAATTTGTCTTCAAATAAACGAAAATGGGTAAGAATTTGTTTTCAAATAAGTGTTAGATACTTCTGGTTCAACTTTTTTTCTTTTGTAGCTGGTATGATTATAATTAAGTGTGTCGTAAATCTGAGAAACACCCATAGAAAGTGAGATTTCAATCTTAAAACACACCAAACTAAACATCACTGTGTGGTAGGAATTTTATCCCACATTTTCTTTTAGTTTTCTTGGTTAAGTATTTAGGTATCAGTCTATTTTTTTCAATTTTTCTGTATAGCAAATAATTTGGTTAATGTTGTTCTTCTGGGGGGCAGGTAGAGAGCTATGGGTATCTCCACAGGATGCCGATAATCCCGACCTTTTCGAACCCTTGCCTCGGATTCGTCCCTCGCTGGGACTCGACCCGCACAGCAGGGGGCCCTATAACCGAACTGGACACTTTCAGTAAAATTTAAAAAGTTATCAACAATTGAAATAAGCAACAAATTTTTAATCTCCTCGTATCACTTGTCCAAAGAGAAGTTTCAGCATCTTTTAATGGACGTTCTACGATGAAAATTAAGGTTTAGCATGATATCTTTAGAAATGGTTGCTGGTATCATGTGGCAACGCTGGAACAAAGGAGATAATTGGCGCGAGATTTAAAGAGCTAAGAATTTTGAATATCTTATATTCTACATCTTAATGTTGTTTACTTATCTGTCTAATGTGCTATAAATATTATTTAGCTTCCTTTTCAAAAAAGAGCTAAGGATTCTCTACCTTTTCCCTTTGACATTATTATCCTAAAATTTCCACACCACACACATTTACATTTATGCCCTGCAAACCGCCAATGGAGCGTGGCAGGTGGGTTAAATGTGCCTCAAAGGCAGAGTTACTATTGCAATTATTATTTTTTAAGGTAACCTTTTTGGAATAAACTGTTATCTAAGAAATATAAAATATGAGATGAAACTTAATAGCTGTGCACCTTGATATTAACAATATTAATGTGATCACCTCCTGCGAAAAGGAAGTTGACAATAATTTAGCGAATTATAGACGTTTAGAAAAGGATTGTGAATAACCAACTTTATCATATTTAATAATTGTTATTATGTAATTGCTAATTGGTAATTTAATATTTAATGATCAACAATCGAAAAAGCAGGAAGACTTTTTTCACCTTAGAGGTAGTGGATTGAAGGATAGTGGCTCGGGTTATAAAAATGTTAGTTGAAGAAGATATGATTAATGAAAAAAATAGATGAGCAAAGTTACTACAGAAACTCATATCTTACGGAATCGACGATCTAATCATTCAGTTGATTAAGTCATTCTTGACAGGTAGAAGCCAACGTGTAGTACGAGATGGGGTTTCTTCAGATGAAGTTGAAGTGACATCAAAGGTACCTCAGGGCAGTGTTATTGGAACAATACTATTTCTTATTTAGATAAACAACGTCACAGACAACGTTATGAGTAACGCGAGGCTTTTAGCGGACGGTACCCTCATATATAGAAATATTAAAAACGCGGAGGACTCTCTGATATTACAGAGTGACCTATATACATAGATAAAAATTCTTTAGGGCAGCTGGCAATCATACATTAATCCAATTCCCAGAATTTATTCCTAAGCAACAGTAGCCTGCTCACTCCTTTCTTTGCTATTGTCCTAGCTGCTCCTACTTTACCCCCAACTGACCGAGGACACTTAACGGGAGGAATTCTGAAGGAAATCCTAGTCGTTTCACATCCTCAGAAGTCAGCCGCTAATTGCCTTGTGCACTTTTTCAGAGTCTAACATTTTGACGTTTCATGTTCCACTCTACACTCTGTAATCTCTAAAGACGCTTACTGCCTAGAGAAGATTTAGACCACTTCTTGGAAGACTAGAAGTAAGAGTGCTTTCACAAGAAACACTCACTCTGGTTCCTTAAGGAGAGCGCATATAAATAGGGATGAAGATGAAGATCCCACCACTCTTCCACTGTAAACTGAGAAAGAAGCATGGGGTTCTTCCATAGCATGTCTGCCTTCAAGGCTTATGTATCAGTTGTGGGAATAGTGGAGTTTCTTGTTACGATGGGAATCATACCGAGAAGAAAGCGCTGTGACTGCGGAAATGTTAGGATAATAATGTCAAAGGGTAAAGGTAGAAATTCCGTCTACATTTGCAATGAAAAGAATTGCCGCAGAATAAGTTCAATTGCGACTGGCAGTATCCTTTCCTGTTTTCACGTAAATGGGTCCTGGGTGGCATTGATCGGGACACTCGGGAGACTTTCCTCTGTGTCATCGATCGACGTGATGCCTCAAATCTCAATGAAGCCATCACATGCTATGTGAGGAGAGGCACCACAATTAAGACAGATATGTGGAGAGGTTATTCTGGGTTAACAGAATTGGGCTACAGCTATGATACAGTTAATCATTCACTACATTTCATGAAGCCAGGGGACCGAGGAACACATACTCAAAACATTGAGAATGTCTGGTCGACAATTAAGAGAGATATGAGGAGAAGAATCGGCAGATTAGCTGTGGGTACGTTTGAGATGTACATCATCGAAAAAGTCTGGCGGAGCAAACTTTGAACACCGGAAGAGCTTTTTCATGATCTGGTAAGAGCTATGAACTGCTTCTATCCGAATTTGTAAAACCTGTATGAGAGACATATTTGACAAAGCCGCTGGCTGCAATGACAAAGCTCTTTTTAGGGCTGCTATTAGTATTAATTTGCTAGGCGTTAAATTAATGGCCTTGCATCTAAATGTTAGTAGCAGACTTGGAATCCTTCTCTTCTCTTAATTCTTCATCCATATCCTTCATTCCTTCATATAATTATTCATCCATATGACAAATATTTTGAAAAACTGTACCGAATTTATGATGCTTTTTATTCATAGCTAAGAACCATGCCACTGTTAACAATTTTTGTGAAAAATGCGTTGCGCGGTGCAGCCCAACTTCCCTAGTAATCCGTCATCTACCCACTAACTCTGACCCTGATCTAATTAAAACTGAATTAATAGAACTTGGCTTCAATGTAATTATCATAATACCTATGTTCACAACTAAACCCACTGCTGCTGACCAAGCACAAGGCAAAAACTATGGCGAGCGTAGGCAGGTACCATTATTTAAGGCAACTGTTGGTCCCAATACCGACCCCGAGGCTTTTCTTAAAATCAATNCTTCGTTCCAGCGTTGCCACATGATACCAGCAACCATTTCTAAAGATATCACGCTAAACCTTAATTTTCATCGTAGAACGTCCATTAAAAGATGCTGAAACTTCTCTTTGGACAAGTGATACGAGGAGATTAAAAATTTGTTGCTTATTTCAATTGTTTATAACTTTTAAATTTTACTGAAAGTGTCCAGTTGGGTTAAAGGGCCCCCTGCTGTGCGGGTCAAGTCCCAGCGAGGGACGAATCCGAGGCAAGGGTTCGAAAAGGTCGGGATTATCAGCATCCTGAGGAGATACCCATAGCTCTCTACCTGCCCCCCAGAAGAACGACATTAACCAATAATTTTGCAAAACCTTCATTTTAAGTCTCCAAAAATTATATTTCTCTGGATTGGTTCTGGATTGTTATCCTACATGTAAATACAACAGAAAGATAGTAATAGGCTGTCCATTATAAATATAAATAACCACATTAGGTACCTATCCTGGTATCTTTAGATCCCATGCCAAATGTTATGGTTGGATAAATGGAAATGTAGTATATACAGCGAAAAAAGATTTTTCACACTTCCCACCACATCACTCACACATGTTATAATGATAATAATAAAAGTATGCATACACCCTTTTACAGCTTAACCATGTTTTACTTACACCTGCAAACACTACTGGAATAGCCTACTACATCTGTAATTTATGTTGTCACCATACAAATCTCTGGCAGTCTGTATGAATGTAAATTTAAAAAATAACTACCATGAATATTTTTTGCATTATCATGCTTATTTTTTACTTGCTATTCAAAATACAATTTAATGTAATAACTCATAATAGCTGAAAGGAATGCTTTTGTCTTTCTTTTTGCAAATGGAAAGTATCTAACTATGTATGAGGAAGTAAGAGAAAATGCCCAGTCTACATTCAATTATTACTACAGCCAAGTATTGGCAATAAGGCTGCTGATCTCTTGAATATTGTTATTGAAAATCCATGTATATATTTGACATAACTCTGAAGATGGCCACCAACCCATGAGACTTTTCTAAGTACCTATATATTATTATTACATGACATTATTGTTATTTCTTTGTTGTGTATGTATTTCATTTTCCAGGATTGGTTCAATCTGTTTAACTGCTTAAGTAATTGGCTGTATTTGGACAAAATGTCAAGTAAATAAGTCCATAACTATTTTAAAAGATATTTTTAACTGCTTTTCCTATGCTTACATAATTATTGAAACAAATACAGCTTAGTATATAAGTCCCTGTATTTGCCAGTGAGTCCTCTCCAGTTTTCACTGTTACTATCAATAATATGATGGGACATGTATTCTCATGGCTGATCTCCTTCTCTTCTACTCCCTTTACAGGGTGTACCATCACAGTCACCACCAAGTCTTTCACCCAAGCTTTCATGTCACATTCTGCATGTACTATGTTACCCATTTGTATAACTGTTTTCTTGTTTAGCATGCAGAAGACCTCTAATTCCTCCAGCCCACTCACCATTATCTTCCCATAGACAACAGTCTCCTTGACCTTGAGCAGAGAAAGGTCTCCTCTTTCCGAAAATAAATACAAACATAGGATATACATTCACATAAGCCATAGTTTTGATATCTATCTATCTATCTAGGGAAGATGAGAATAAAATGGAGTCTTTGAATTTCTCTTGCAGTTTCTTCTCTTTATCTTCATAGTCAGTTTTGCCATACCATCCTGATGATACTACCTTCCTGCCCAGTTATTCTCTCTGTGATTGCATTAAATTTTTTTTAAATTGTCTCTTATTTCAGCAATAATATCATTATATCAGCATACTTTTTTCATAGCATATATCTTTTAGCATCCCCTCCTACCAACATATTTATAGTCAATCTGCTTACTATGGATTCACTATATATATATATATCTCTTTATATAGACGCTTCTCCGGATATATATATATACATATAGGATACTAAAGGCGAGGCAGAAGGAAGTGCCTCACGGAGCCGCCGATTTTTTTGCCGTAAAGTCCCGGGTTTGGACATCTAGGAAAAAA
>KZ309199.1:39350-88108 GCA_000376725.2 Ladona fulva | reverse complement strand
AATCTAAGAAAAATAGAAATAGCCCATGATTATAATTTTTAACAGTCGATCTGAATTTATCTTCATATTTATTTCGTACGTCATTTGTCATAATTCCTTCGTTCCTCATCTTAGGTAACTGGCTGCCTATAAATTACTTTGGTATCATCAACAAGTGGTCTGAAGATGCGGATCCATAGTTCCGTCTTCTGTTACTTTTTCAAAGATGTGTTTATGACTCTCATGCTGATATTGGTATTCTATTATGTTGACGCCATTGAAGGGAGTAATACAGCTAGCAGCAAGAGTCCTCCGTGGGCAAAGAAGCACCTCCCTCCGCCCCCTCCTACACTACCTCCACTTCCTCCCTCATCACACCATGGCTTCAGAAACATCTCTGGCGTGCCATCCATTTGCAGCCTAAAGACATGCAACTGCACCAATGTTCTTCTTGGAGGAGAAGATGTCGTTGACATCTCTTGTATATGCAACGATGAGGAGAGAGTGAGTCTTCCTTATTATGTAATCGAAGGCGTTGACTCCTTGCTTCACATACTCTTGAGATGACTCTGATAAATTCCTGTGAAATTTGCTTGATATTTGTCTTAATATCACGAAAGGGATTTTGAAATTACTTTTTGATTATTCGGTCAAATACTTTTTTGTGCAGTTGAAATGAAACCTAGACAAATTTAGGTGCTACGTCTTCAAAAATTATATCAAATTTGCATGGACAATGCAAGGGGTGTAACAAATGTTGTTGACAGTCATGGCCACATTTAATCAGTCAAACGTCTAATTAACACTCTTCTAGTTCTATTTACTCGTCTAATAATCATTGAAAGTTATTTAGGAAGAATGGAATAATAGCTACAAACTTACATATACTAACAAAATTATCTCTGGTGTCCTCTACCTTTGAATAAGTTTGCTAAATAAGTACTTTATCTGCAGAATGTATATTAAGTATCAAATATCAGTATCTCATGTTCATTTTTTGGAATATAAATAAATAGATTTACTCATTCATAAATGAATCTAGGAATAAAAATTCCTTTTTCAGTTTCTACTGATAAGCATTAAAATGTGTTTGTTCGAATGGCAGTGCTATCCATAAGAGAAGTAAGAAAATTTTCTAGCATTCTATTCTAAATTAGAATATATTGAGCTGTGGATCTGTCCATCTTTGAACCTAGCAGCATTCTACCCAAAACTGTAAAAGTTACCGCGCATTTGTAATTGGTTTCCATAATCGATAAGCTCATATAAATGACTACACTTTCTGGCATAAATATTTTTCTTTCGTTAAACTATCGCTAAAAGTAGCAATAGGGCTATATGATAAATAGGGCTATCAAAATATGGCTATAGGTAGCCAGATGTAGTCGAGAAAACAGAAGTTGACGGTCCTTGAAGTAATTAAAAAGATCTCTTTTACTCTCAGTCAAGCAAAATTTTTCTCCATTGAATGTCACTAGAGATTTTCAATAGGTTTTTCATGAAATCACTTAATTCACAATTGATTTTTTTTCACTGAAGGTCAGGCATAAATCTATGAATGAATCCAGGACTGCTTGTAATTTAAAAAAGGAACCAAGAACCTACTTTAGGATCCTTGCCAAAGTTTCCTGACAGCTTAAAAAAAACAGGCATTGGATTTAATTCCCATGGGAACTGTTGAACATTTCATTAATACTCTCGGTATCTGATCGGATCCAAGCTGTTTATTTTAGAGTTTAAATACTTCTTGATACCCCTATAAAAGTAAATACTTCCTACTCTTAGAAAGTAATGAAATTGAATTATTATTAGCTATAGGAATGGAATTATCTCATGGACAACTCTTAAATATTTGGCAATTTTTTTTAAGTGAGAAATTTTCGTTGTGGTAATTTACATTGCCAAATATTGGGAAAAGTACTCATCCCGCTAGACTAATTATTGGTAATGAATTTTTAATAGAATCTGATTCGGCCTCGACTTTGTGGTAGTACTTTGTTATAAAGAATAAGGAAAAGAACACTTCTACCGTTAACACAATAATTTTTATTACACCACAGTGGTTTCGACCATTCAGTGTCAGATGACAGGACAAATTTCAGCGCGGTATAATCGTATATAATAAAAGGGAGTAGGGAGGGAAGGGGGTGTAAGAGAGTGGGTGTTTATGGGTAGGGGAGGGGGTAAAATTATAATTTTCAGTGCTGCGGAGAGGATCGGGGAAGGGGAGGGGAAATTGTTGTCGTTAATGCTGAGGGCGTTAGGGCAGGAGAGGGATTACAAAATTTCTACTAACTGTTCTACGGAATTTAGTGAATACCCCTTCTTTTGAAAGTGCAAATACTTCATATTCCATTTGCACTAGTGGCCGTTCTCAAGGAGGCGGTTTGCCATTCTCATTCTTTGCAATGAATTTGTAGTAAATTTATTAAGATCTAATTTGAGTTCAAAAGGACGGCCGTAGACTCAACAGTTCCCTCGAAAACCTTGAAGCTCTTAGAAATAGCCCCCTTGCCAAGCAGTTGGTACGCTTCTAGTTTTACGTTAAACCCTCATAGTCCTTGAATCCGCTGCATGAACCGCTGGGATTCGGAATACATTGCGGTGTCTAAAGATATCCATGAAAACGTTGGGATTTCGAGAGAATATTCGCGAGCTTTTTATTTGTTTATTCGCAGAGCATTCGAATCGGTCAAGCCATGCTGCCACTGAACGCTGACACTCTATCAATTAGCGACTGCTACGGAATCGAATTAGTAGGAGCATCCCTCGATGGCTGGGCCAGTGTCTCCAGGCAACACGAAGAAGAGGAAGATTCCGATTACTACATTGAGCGACCATCCCCAGCGACTAATATCCCTCGTCCTTTGTCCAGGCTCAGTGTTCACCGAGTGACAAGACTTACCCTCTCTCCTCACGCCGTCGGACCAGTCTTGGACGTTGCATTCGAAGACGTTAGAAATATTGTCGGACTTCCCCCATACACTTTCCAACCTCCACCTACCGATATCCCCACAAACGAAACGGTTGCCACATGGACCATGCATTCCATCGTGTTCAAAAACATATCGGAAATCAAGAGGGTGAGTGAACGCGCCATTTCGGACGTTCATCTATCCTACTTCCATTGGATTGACGTGCATGTGAAGATCGTGGAGGACAACGCCATACACGTGCGTATCCCTACGCGAGTGGCAAATGAAGGCAACCCTTGCGAAGCTGCAGAAGTTGGAAAGTTGGATACCGAATGCAAAGACCCTCGCGGCACCTTCATTCTCGCCGGGATCGTGATCAGAGAGATGGGGGTAAAGTCCTTTGACGTCTCCGGAGGTCGTCTCGTATCCATCGAATCTAGTCAGATTAATAATCTGGTGCCTTCTTCTCTCTCCGTCCATGGGGCCATGGAATTTTCCTTCTTCCGAAATTACATCATCCGCTCTGTTGCAATGTTCGGTTTCGACGTAGTTGCCAAAGACGTGGAAATTTATAAAAATAGATTCAGTCGCCTGGATGAAAATGCGCTCGTAGGTCTGAGACCGATGGCGTCTCAAGAGTCGACTCTCAGGTTCGAAGAAAACTTTTTGGAAGAAGTGGACCTCATGTCAATAAACTTTGGCTGGAAGATTTTTACAGAGTTTTCGAATAGGAGAGAACTTCCCAATGTGACGGGCTTTACCTTCGAAGGGAATTCTTTCGCTGATTGTTCCTGCCCTCACTTGGGTTGGATAGTTCAGGTAGCCTTAGCGGAAGACGAACCTTTTTCTTCTTTCTACTCCTTAATTTTGGACAAAGATTCTCATAACTATTGCGCAAAAGAGCCACTTAATCCTATGGGCCAGCATTTTCCCTGTCGGTTGCCCTTAGCCGGCCTATTTGATCTTTTCGAAGGCGACAGGAGGACATGCAAAAGAATAGTGGATGCGGAAAATATATGTGCGAAGTTCTCTGTCCCTGTTGCCAGTGCATCAAAGGAATCTCATTCTGCTCATCTCCTTACAATTTTGGTTTCTCTGTGTATGGCTTTTATGGTTCAGTGTAATTTGGCGATGAGGTGTAATTAATTTTATGGTAATATTATGTAGCAAGAAGCTTCACGTTACATAATATTACTAACTTATGTGAATATGTGAGTAAACTGTCTAGTTATACGAGTGGCCGTTATATGTAATAAATGTGAAGATTTAAGTTGACAGTGTTTGTCCGGCTACAATGTTTATGCAATATACATCCAATGCCATGTATTAATTCAACGCTCTGTTAATTTCTTTTATTTATGTCTTTGTTAGTTAATAGCTTAAGAGGGAGATGTCGTCTCGAGAGGATAGTGTTTCGTATGGTAGGCTGGGAAAAAAGAAAAGTCTTTGAAGAGCAACCAACAGCATCATAAGTTGATAATTATTGAATTTTATTTCATTAATTTAAGAAAATACAAACAAAATACCAAAACACGAAAAAGAACTACATTATTAATAATACTGCATCGTTCATTCGAGATTTTCCATCAAAAACTTTACCTTGGAACAGAGAATGGAAAGCTGGAATGAATTCCGTTAGAATAGTAGATAACACAGCTTACTAGGTCATTTATTCTTAACAGACATCTTATATAATGTTCTCTAGTGAAAATAGTTTTAAAATTCCATGCTTGAAGTGAAATTATAAATTTTTTACATTCATGTAGTTGTAGGTTACATTAACAACATTGGTAAACGTTTCATAATAGAGATTTTCTGGTTACATTCACTTTCAGTTTTACTTTTCATCCCGAGGGTGAAGATTTCCTAGGATGTTAAAGTTAAAATACAAGCCTCCATCTCTGTTCCATTTTCATCAGTCTTTTGTTAATTCCTTCGATTGATATCAAATTATAAAAATTACAGTCCAACGTATCTGGTAGGATTTTTGAATTTGCTATCTCTATCAAAAGAAGAAAAGGCCGAACTTTCTATTTCCACTTGATTCTCTGCTTGGACTTTGAAATATTCTCTCGGATTCCGGAAGTATTCCGACAATATAGCGGTCCAACGCCCTAATGGCTGCTGCACTGTGCCCAGCACCAGAAAATGCGAAGCTTGCATCTCTCCCTGCATTCTCTAGTAATATGTCTTCTCCTCCAGGATGCTGGGTGCCAATGAAAGAAAAAATTAGTCATTAGAAATGTATAATATTTCTATATGTATAAATTTCCCTTTAAAAAATTAACTTTGGAAAATTTACTATAACTTAACTGTAAATTATAAAAAAGTAATCGTGAAAGATCCCATAAGGCAAATAAAATTTTCAAACTTCCCCCTCGGTGTTATGGTAACATAATTTTAACCAAAACAGAACCCTCGTTTTGACTTTTCTGCTGTTAATATTCGCTATCTAAATTTTCGATGATATTATTTTGATCTATATGATACTAGTGTTCTAACCTTTTAAACAATGTCAGTGTAGTGCTGTATAAAGAGATTATAGAATTATTCTAGAGAACTAGAGTGAATTAGATACAGCTGATTCGAAATTCAAACTTGGAATATCTTAGTTAACTTTTAATTAAACAGAGATTAGGCGAAGGAGAGGCACATTCGGGCCTAACCTCGTCTGTAGGGAAATAAGAATTCAATGGAATATCTTTGGAGAACGTTGATTTGGAAATGAACAAGTTTTTAGTCAAGTTTCACAAAGGCATCCTGGCAACTCATTAGGATGAGATTAGTGAAACATATTGAAGAAAAGTTTAAAATAAAAATTGTTCTCGAATATCTACTGCTTTTTAGTCATAAAGTTGAAGGCATTTGGTTTAAGGATTAGGTAAAGTAATGGTGTATAGTATGTGGAGAGGAAGAGACTAAATACAAATCATACGTTGCAGAAAATATCCAAATGTGCTTTCCACTTAAGTCAGGGTCGAATATTTTAGTGTATTTGATTCAGCGTTAAAATCCATTTAATATTTTTAACATCATATACTTCAAGATAATTCTCACCTCATACAAGAAAGGTGTCACGTCGTATACCCTGTCGTTGATTACGATCCAGCAATCTTGGTTAGTGTCGTGCCAGGAGACCTCCTCCAGTGTTATGACCGGTAATCTGAAGTCGCTGGATGAGGAATTGGAGCTCCTGATCTCAGTTCCAGTGCCGGAGAGGGAAACTCCGGATGGTGATGTACTAAGGGTCGAGGAAGTAGAACGGTCACTGGGGGGCACAGGTCCGGCGGCAGCTGCCCCTCCTGCACCGGATGAAGGTTGAGGGGGCAGCAAATTCAGCGAGGCTCCGACGGAGGAAGCTGAGGCGACGGGGGAATCATTTCCAGAGTCGATGGTGGCAGGCACTCGTAGAGTCTGTCAGAAGTAAGGGAAGATTTTCAGATAAAATCAAAGTTGCTATTACTAACTAGAGATTGAATAGCTTGTGCCACTTTTACACCAATCCGACCAAACATTAGCTTCATATTTCTCTTAATGATAAAGCAGCGAGACATTTAGGAGCTCATAAAACTACGCTTAAGTTAGATACGGTGAGATAAACCCTTTGGTTTATCAGTTAATAATGGACTGATGCTCGTTGGCAGCAATTGTTGCTCTGAGAGTGTGATGAAATGGGGAAAAATTTGAAATGGAGTATCACCACTAATACTGAGCGGAGTGAACCAATATTTAACCTATTTAACTGATACATGCTTTACTGACTTCAGTAATATTTCTAATAGAATACAAAAATGCATTGTGAAACAGGAAAATTATGATAATGCGGAACATTTCCGGAACTGATCACCTTGCGAGACGAGCTAAATAATTCAGGAATTTGCCGGCTAATCAGGAACGTAATTAGACTTTTTATAATCTACATCTACACTAGCCAATTTGCAGCGTGTAGCAGGGGGCATAAGGAGGATCAGTGAATATAGGAGGCATGACTTTGACTAGCATCGAAATCGAATACTTCCCAATCAATGTTACAGTATAGTACATATAATATAGCATATGTGATAATAATATGATTACGCTGGTAGATCTAGAAGGAAAGGAAGAGGAATCTTCATAAAAGTGAATAACCAAATTAAAGATCTCCGAAATTGAAGATTTAAAACGTATTCATTTGAACTCAGTAAGGTAGGAGGACTGAGCAGAAGAAGAAGATGAGTTCTCCCTCTTATATTATAAGTCCCTAATCCGGAGCAACAAGCTTCGTTGAGAAATGGACAAGTGATAGGGTGAAATAGTGGGGCTTCGAATGCTTAGTGAGAGTGATTTTATGAGCTTTACGATTAACTGTAAATAATTAACTTATCTATGACTAGAATATTGTGTCATTTACAATGGCAGGTAAATGAAAATAAAAGAATTATTTTTCATTCGGTAAGGAGTAAATCAATTTCGGGCGCGAAAAGGCGAGTCTTCTGTCAGTGGGGAAAGACCGTTATGGCAGCTATCAATGCAATTTACGTCCAAGAAATGAGTCACAGAGGAAAAATTGCCATTTTTCATACACATTTTTAAAAATTCTCAAAGAATACAACGTCCGTTATCCTGCTGTCTCCAGTCTACTAATAAGTATTTGGCAAAGTTTGCTAAACTTGATATTTCAAGTTCCGACTTCTCCAAATGTTGTGGAATTAATGATAACTGAATGAATATCATCATAGACGTTTTTTTGTGATGATTTTTGGAACTTTATGAACGGATTTAGTCACTTACCGTCTGCTGCAAAGTGGTTGTCATGGTTTTCATGTAAATTTGTTTTTATCGGAAGATTCCTCTTCCGTATTTCGCTATACGACTGCGATCGCCGCCAATAAATGGAGACAGCTTTGTACTCGATTATCTTGAGAGACTGTAAAAGAGATTAAAAGACAAATTAGGTCATTCAAGTATTGCGAGAACAGGTCCAAAATGTATATATTCAAGCATGAGGGAAACAAATCGATATCCTCAAGAATTCTAAAAAGAGAGATTTATGACTCAGGAGGGGTACACAAATATTGAATTTTCTCAGTTCTGTCTGTACCATCGGATACAAAATTAGCCCAAATTGCGCTACTTTGCCCGTTTTTCTTTGCGTTTAATATCTTCTGAGAAACAGAACATCTTGAGTCGTGGTGTATATTGAAGTTAGAAAGACTTGTGCTTTTGTGAATTTCCGCTACAGATTTTAGGAAATTTTTGCATATGCTTAACAATTGGGCCATATTTTAATAAGAACATTACAGTTGGTAGAAATCTTTATCTTGGCCGTTTTTAGAAATCATTAGGAGCACGCCGTTTTAGCAATTAAATGTGAAACTGAATTAATTCCTAAGATCCCTTTAGTGGAATCATGAAAGTGAATGTGAATTTACCTATGAACTGAAAAGAAATCTGTCACACGAAAATAACTTATAGAAGATCTTTCTCTGAATATAAACATAACAAAAGCAGACTACGTATTTCGTGAGAGTAATATGCAGTAAAGGAGATTTTAAGCCTGGCTTTCGTCCATAATTTATTGCTTGATATTCATGAAGTTGTAAACCTAACGCCGCCAAAGCAGCTTCACGTTGGACCGGGAGTATCCAAGTGAATGGCGAATTGATATTTATTATATATAGCATGAGTGATTCACCATCAACAAATTGATATATTTGTTGACATGGCTCGTTATAACAATGCCTAATGGGCTGTTACAATTTTCTTTCAATAAAAGATCCCTTCGGGAAATAATTCGGGAAAGAGGAAACGAGAATAACGAAAGACAATGGTGTGCGTATCAATACTGCGTACGTATTAAAAGAACACGCTGATGTTCCGAGTGCCAGTCCTCACGTTCAGGAGAGAGCGAATCATACATTTATGCTCTCCGAGTTTCTCATTCATTTTTACACGTGAGGGCTCTAAAAGAAAAGGTCTGGGGGACTACGGGGCCTTCCTTTGATGTAGAATTTAAAGGCGATCGCTACATTGGTTCATACCACGCATGTCGTTTTCTACGGCTGACCGTTCTCACGCGATCATTCAACTTCGTATTACTGGTCAAGCCCCTCGGGGAGGACTCCATGAAGTACAGATGAGCATTTGACGGGAAGCAATCGAGGCTGAAGAATTGGAATCGCGGAAGGAGGCGTCACAGCGCGCGACGACCTCTACAGTGGGATGACCGAAGATTGAATTTCATCTAATCGTATCTAGAGCAGGTAATTGTGAGAAATCCTAAGCTGATGTTAAGTTATTCAAAGAAATGTCTTCTAACGCAATAATAAATAATGTCTCATTTTCAACTAGATAAAAATATATGATTTACGTACTTGATGCACGCTACCGCAAGGATCTTCAAATACCAGCTGGAGAAAGTTAACAATTTCCTTTTCGCCTTTGAGCGACTTATCGTATTAGAATGGAATTCGTTTTGATTATCAATTAAACAATCCGATTTACATGAGGTTAACCGAAGGTTTCAAGGTAAACTATTTCTAAACCTCAGTCATTCATCGTATTAATTAAGGATAAACAATTTTTGAAAGAATTTTTCCAAATTTTAAATGTGTATACCTTATTTAGAATAAAATTCCATAGAAAGATTTTTATTTTGAAATTTAAATTGCAGAGAAATATCTTACGGACTAAAAAATGACTAAATATCTTGCAAAATAAATTATTTCTATTCAAAAACACCTTCAAATTTACTTGTGTCACCATATTTCCTTTACCATGCAGTGTATGAGCGTAGCTATATTGGGATATTAAGTATATAAGGGGAGTATAAATTTGGAAACACTTGTTAAACTAACTCGTCTCAGTTCAAACATTTACTTTACAAAATTGAATAATTTACTGGGTAATGATCAAGTTTTAAAAAAGGTTAGCGAGGGGAAAAAACGTGATTTATACTCCAAAAGATATAAAGCCGTGTTCGTTATATAAAAATCGCGAAAAAGGAATGCAAAAATTGAGAGTTGGAGCGTGGATGTAGGTCTTCAAACGTGCCTGAATTAATCCTCTGCCAAGACGCAGTTGTTACGACCGGCTCATCTTCCTTACTTGAAGGTTGAATATTAGAATAAGCGAAAATGCCATCTCTTATCAACGCATAGAATAGCGCGTCAAGGGAAGGAAATAACAGCGCGTGGGTGAGAATCACGCGGCGCGTGTCACAAGTCTTCGGCAGCCATTAGTGACACATAGTATGTCGCGTAAGCAGTGGCCGCTGTTGAGGGGAGCGTAGTCTTCTCCTCATACTCCCTCTACTTCTCGAAGAGACGGGACCTCCGTTTATGCATGTTAAATTTCGCTACTGCTTAGATCGAACAAAAGATCTTATCTGAGAACGCATTTTTCTGAGAGCCAAAATATTCCCAAGGACGAGGCGCAACTCGCCTCCTATATGCTGCGGCAGAATCTATGTGTTGATGAGTGATCGAATGATTCGCATGAAAATCTGAAGCTGCGATGAGGTGGGATGTTAGTGCTAAGGCAAGTTGTTAATCATCGAAGTAATTAAACATGATGAGTTTACGAAGATGACATCTGCTGCAAAGATAGTTAAAGGAAAGATTTCCAAAATCACCTTCTTCTCAACTCGAAGTCTATGAAGTGGTTTCTTGATACGCAGAACTATTTTTTATTTAGAAAAACCTTTTTCTGGGAGGAATATAATTTTAAAATATCATTCGATATCTTTAATTTTTCTGCGATATGATAATAAACTTTTCAGATCTAACTGTAATTTCTACTAGATCAAATCGTATTTTCTATTTTGTATTTCCTGAAATAACATTTTTCTTTCTCCAAATCTGTTTCCTCACTTCACTTTTATAAACATGTTTCTTTGATGTATGGCATGGAACGGCCACTACATCCTACGTTTGACTGACAAAAAATATTTTTCTATACATTCTTGTAAACTGTATGATTAATTATTTTCTGTTCAGTTGTATGTTTAAGTCTATGAAGTGATAGAAATCTTTGGGTTTCTAAAAGAATCTCAATGACCACTCTCAATCGAGCAAATATACTCCAGGGATCGGCAGGTTAGTAGCTATCCACCAAGCTACCAGGGTCGCACAATCTTCGATGTACAATATATGGTTCAAATTTAACCCTTATTTTTCAGAACTATGAATTAAAGAAAGGGAATTATCATTAAAGGTTTAGCAACAACAAGGCTTTAAATCGATTTCGAGGGGCGTGGAAACACTTCACAAAATAGAAAGACTTTTCCACATAAACTTTGATTCGTCCCTTTAGAGGCTACTAATATTCACGCAACTTTAAAAAATTCGCGCAAAAATATTACTTTCTATTTCACTCTTGATTTCCGTGATTGTGCTTTAGAAAGACTTGTCTTCTTATATTTGGAAGATCTTCTCTTCAGAAAACGTCTGGAATTAATACAAAGGCGATAGTAAACATTTAGTCTTGCAACGTAAGTTAACATCTGTATAATTTTATAGCGATTTATCCTTTCAAAGGAATTTTAAGCGCTGGGGCGATTCGCAATAATAATTAAAGGACGCAAGAAAAACATTTGTTAAAATGAGTGCTGAAAGGAGAATTCAGTCAGAAGGTCAAGGAAATTCACTTTCACAATTCAAGAACGTTCGAAAAATCAAGCACTGAGAGATAGATATTCGGAATTTGTCAATAACAACCTTGTATTAACTTCTTTTCAAATGAAATCGATCCCATAAATTTGTTTAACGCATTGAGTAGAGTAACAAATGCTATTGACATCCAGTGGCGTATGGGGGAGACGAGTGGGGTGGTCAATTCCCCTCGGTGGAATAGATTACGACTAGAGGTTCATATTAAAAGCTGCAAGCGATGCGACTTGTACGAAGAGTATTTTTAATATTTATTGGTCGAGAATTTAGAAGATCCAATTATTTTCAAAAAATGGTATGGATGAATCTGCCCTAAATCGTCCAATCGCGGAGGAAGTGCCACCATCCGTTCCTGGTCAGTGAATGGTCTTGCGTTGCTGGACATGATTTGCCTCGTCGGATAAATTTGAAATGGATTGCCAAAATCAGCCGAATAGTCGACGTTGGAAATGAAGTGAAAGTGGGCGCAGGGCCAAAGGAAAGGGAGCAGAGGGAAAGTCCTTCGTATTCAGTTATAAACCGATGAAAATACGGTTAACCGCAGCGACTGATACGCGACCTCTGACGGAACCACCGGAATGGAACCTAGTCTGCGAACGCGGTTGTCATGAGATCCTAAACCACAGCGGACCAGATGCGTGTGCTAGATGACGTTTGCTGACTACGACCGATAAAACTGGCACCTACATTGGCTTCATATGCTTAAGATACGTCTAATTACATGTGTATCATTTTCACCGAAGGTGAATGAATGAAGATGAAAGCATTTACGCTCCAAAGGCTTTTCAGATTTAGACGTTTTATTTGCTTCTCCTTGAAGCGTACGATTTAGGGGTGTGATGAATTTTTAAGCGTCGTTTATGAGGTAACTGGATGAAAGTCGCGCGGTGAATTATAATATCGTTCCTTAGATTGAATTACATTTGCAAGGTGACTGATCCGGAAGGCAATGCATATTTCCTTGGAAGTTTTGGAGAAGTGTTTCATCAGACGTGAACGTAAACTTCGGAATAAAATATTGCCAACGATAGGAGAGCTCGTTATTGTTATGGACGTCATGCATCACTAAGTGCTACTTTAAGCATCTGTGGAGCTGTACAGCGAGTTTTAAACTTCTTACCCTTTCAACCTCTTACCCGACTATGTTAATACATTGAAACGGCATATAAATTCAAGAAACATTATTTTTTCCTCACGGATGTATGTATATCTCACATTCGTGAACAGGTTAAATTTCATCAATAGTAAATTAGGCTTAGTTTCAGTTATGAAACATTAGCGAGGGCGCTTCAAGCTAAGTCGTTCTTTTACTATACAGAATCGTTCAGAAAAAATATACTCTATTTAAACTGAGTAATTGTGATTTACTCCTGAAGTATAAATTTTATTTTTGATAACTCAACATTGCAACTTGTTTTACTTAAACCCTTAAAAATTGTTTTTACAGCAATAAACCTCAACAACATTTCTATCTAATAACGACTCTGCTTTGCCAGATGTCTTTCCTGTGATGGTAATGATTATTTAATGATCCTCTCTTCTTCTTCTTAAACAAATATAAATACGAGAACTATGTTCTCATCAGGAATTAAGCTCTATGAATTAAAATTTGTGTAAAATAAGTGGCACCATCGATAAATCTAGAAAAATTCTCTTGAACTGAATATCTAGCCTAATAAATTTGAGAGTTACATATCTTTATTTCCTCTGTCGAAAGCTTCATTGAGACGTTCATTCTCCGCTGTAAGAGTTATGTCATTCGTTTCATCGTTCAATCCTTATCGAATAATTTCTGGCCCGTCTCTTTACGAGGTCGTAAAATATACAGTAGAATCTAAATAATTTTCCAAAAAATAATCGAAACGCCAAAAATCACGGGTATGTGGGAGCTATTTTTTCTGAAGATAAGGATGTGCTCGCGTCGAACAGTGATAATGACAGAGGTCTCGAATCGAAGTCCGGAACACGTCCACCAACATGAGCATTCGGAAGAGCCTCAGCTGAGCTAGGAAGTCTGTTACTTCCTGCATAGATTCATGCGCACACCCAAACGAATATGCAGTAGTTTACAAACAAATATTTATAATAATGTTCAAACGACAACGTGTCCGTACAACTAATATCAGGTACGAAATGTTTGACTGAAGTAGAAACCTAAACATATTAATACGCAGTTTTTCCGATGGAATATTTCCGTTTAATTACCAGCGTGGTGGGATGGATTTTTCGTTGTCCGTTGAACTTTCATCTTGTTTTAATTAGAAGTCGTAACGCTCCGAGTCAATTTGAAGACTTTCTCAGAAGAAATACGAAATTATATTTTCTCTGTTACAATATTTCTACTCTTCATTGAATAATGCAGGAATAATATCGGTTTAAAATGCGTTTAATAAAGGAATCTGCATTACCTACTGGCTAAAAATACTATCTTTGGAATACTCATATTTTCAGTGTAGATTTTCACTATCGCCAATTACATATGATACACTTATTCAAATTAAAAATTATTTACTAACAAAATGAGAAATTACGTTAATCTATAGTCGATGTTCGGATCGGATTCGGAGCGGATGAAATGTTCAAAGTATTCAACAATTTGGCAATAACAAAGTACTTAATCTTTATTCAGAAATTTTTCTGTAATCAACTCCATAGGATCGGAGTTCGCATAATGTTAAGTACCCTTGTTTGAGGAAATAGTCCATCATAACGTTTTCAGAGGCAAGTTTTGTAGTCTATCTTTCATTAAATTTTATTGTAAATTACTCCTAAGGAAAAAGTAAAAATTTAAGGGCAGAAATATTATCGATAATTTTAATAGATATAGTTAGCATCAGCAGTGAAAAGAATGTGCAATTACATTTTCAAATTTCCCATTATAGGCTAATCAGTATCGTATTAATTACTTATTCCCTTCCGACTGGAGTTGTATGAAAATGCCAGTGAAAATTTCCCTTTAACTATTAAAATGTGCGTCTTTTTTGTGCCTGGGCCCAAGTTGAATTATCGCATAATTTTATTTTCAACTGGCAAAAGTCCATTCGAAAATTGGAGCAATTCTTAGTTTCCTGCTTATAATGAGATTATGTGGGGACATTCATAAGTCTCTTCGAGATTTAAACACTGATATTGAAATAGTTACCTCAGACAATCAAATCAATAGTTTCGAAATATTTTCAAGTTTATATTCGTAGAAAGCGCTATTAATAAGTAGTGTTCCTGTTATGAGTTTCGTAGTTATTGCGTTATCAATAAGGAAAATCTCTCAGAAACCACCATGTAATATTTTGTGGGAGAAATAAATAAGATTAAGTCAGTAATAGATGAATTTAGATTAACAATAAAAGACCAGTACGATAGGTGAGACTTGGTTTGGGAACATGGAGAGGGCGGATGGAAGCAGAATAACAGGAATGGTGAGTTTGGTCCGTAAGGGTAAGGAGAAACTCTGGTTGAATGTGAATGAAACACTAAATAGAGGAACTGAGTAGTTCTCGGAATAAAGGAAAAGAAATGAGAATGGAAGTAGGAAAGAGGGAGTGCTGTGCATTAAAGAACATGCTGGCTAGTTTGGCCCGTGAGGAAAGAGCGTGAAGATTAAACATTTATTCATACTTAAAATTAAAGTCCTGCCAGCTGCGACATATTATATTTTAAAATTACAGTTTTATTAGTCATAGAACAAGTTTAATTATTGGACTCCTAATTAATAAATTTTTTACGTTAATTTAAAATTCAGCAGATCTATTCGAATATTCGTAGAGAAATTTTAAGCCCAAATTACTAAAGAAATATCTGTTTCCGCCGAGGGATAAACTTCGAAAATCTTCATCGAAATGAAAAAAAAGAGCTTGCTTGAAGAAATAACCGCTGTAACTGTAAGCCATTTCGACAGCTCTGCTGAAGGGGGGAAAAACAAAGAAAGAGACAACGATGAGAAAGAGAAAAAAAAAAGACAGAGTGTCAAGGACAGCTTTTTCTTGGATGAATCGCTGATGGCTCATTACACATTCTTTTCTGTATTTAGGACTTTCAGCTCTATTGCCGCGACACGCATATAATGACGTAAAAAGCTATTTATTATACGTTTTACTCAGGGCTAAGGTGTTCTTAGAAGAAATATGGAGAATATGAACATGAACAAACAAACAAAGGTCAAAAGAATGTTTATCACCTTTATCTTCAACTTTCACCTTTAAAACATTAGTTAAATTCTCTCATGCGGACGCAAAGAATACAATTTGATGTTGGTGCGGAGTCGTTGAGTCGAGGAATTCTCGTGCTTTGTTTGGATAAGAGGAGGAGACTCATAACGAAAGAGCTTCAAAAGTTATATAATACAGCATCGCGCGAAGAAAGGAGGGAATTTCTCGGGAACACACGAAATATAAGTCAACATAAAATTATGGCTGCATTCGTCATGATTACATCGCGAGTAGTATATATTAATCACGTCGATAGAAGCAAATCTCTCTCACATTCAGGAGAAGAACCCGGAAAGAGAGAATTGTTAATCAGGGAATAGCCGTGGAAGTTATGTAATAGCCTCACGACGCATGGTTTCCCGCGATCTGACAGACTGCCTGGAGTATAGGTGCGCCTTATAATTCATCGATTAACATGATCAATTCGCTGCATTTGAAACCAATTTATTTATATCGTACCGTAAATATCTACGTTTCCTCGTGTTATTTTGTCTAAAATGAGAAAATCTGTGCATGATTATCTTGAGTCGAATTGTGACTCTTTTCGATGTTCTACTATGTAGTAGTATTGTTAAAAGTGCTTACAGCTTAGGTCATTTCGCACGTAGGCCCCCACCGGGAATCGAACCCGGGTCCGCTTTCATCGAAGTCGAACGCGTTGCCCACTTGGCTATCCGGGAGCCCGATGTTCTACTATGTATATATTTAATTGATAAGGAGGTGGCATTTAACAATATATTAAAGAATCTATTATGATAGGAACGCTAGAAGGAAAGTCAATAGCAATGCTTACGTCGTGTACATTACGCAACGGTATATTTCCTTTGACTTATATTCCCGTTGTAGTTAGGTTCAAATTAAAGGCAAAGGTACTCAAATACAGCAAAAATCTGTCGTAGTTGATCAAAAACCTATATAACAATCCTATTTCTTCATCGAACAGATTTCCATACTTGATTTCTAGTTCAGAATTGGGCAACAAAACCAGATTTAGGAAGCAATTACCTGAAGTGTCAATGGAAGTTTTGGGATTGAGTGTTTTCGAGCAATTATCGAGATATTTATGAGTGAAACTTCACCAAAAAGTCATTTATGACAAAAATATTATGTGTTTACAAAACAGTATTTTAATCGACAATCATTTCAATGGGGAAGTTAGGCTGAAGTCGTTAACATCACATCGCGTCCAAAATCTCAGAAACATTAATCGAGTGCATCTAAACCGCGTCGTTGAAAGGAAACTAAGTACGTCCGATCACATGACATCTGTATCGAAGGAAGCGACCGCGACAGCACGCGACACGGTCTTCTGGAATTCTCTCATCGCACGTCACTCGATCGTTCCGAGGCTTTCCCGCGGCACTTCGGGGTCGTTGCTTCCTTCCTCTCGCAATTAATCGAACATGGTTCCGGCGTCGTTCTGTCAGTCTTTACATACCTCCACTTGATCCACCGGAGACCGCTAAGGATTCGTTGACTCTTTCGATGGAGCAGGTGCTCTTCCTTTTCGGCTGCACTTGTCTTTGACGTCGGACTGCCGGCGACCGTTCGGTCGGGCGTCTGGGAGCGGTCTGCTTCGGCAAGAAAGAGCGGCCGATGACAAAGTGGAGGTGGAAGGGGAGTTGAACACCGGCGAGAGCTTCGTTGGAGATTAGAAAAAAAGCACGGTAGCCTCTATGTACCAGAGCAGGAGCTGTTACGTGTGCGAAGGTACATGGATGGATTGTTTGTGTACAGTGTGTTTGGATCGCTTATAAAGGAGAGATAAAGACGCGATTTGCGTCGAATGATCATCGGAGGAAGAGGAGTGGTGGAAGTGCGATAGAAGGGGTGAAGATGGAAGGGATGGGAGGAAGGGAGTTCCTTCTTTGAGAAAAAGGGTTGATGGAAGAGGGGCTGGTATTTTGGAGGTTTATGTGGATTGGACTCGATAAGGAGAGTTGGCAAAGGATGGGGAGTTATGATGGATATGCGAAATGAGGGGAGGGTGAGGATATCCGCATCGCAGAATATTGCGTCAATTACGTCAAACCATTTCGAAATGCTATTTCGATAAACAGAGCACGCTTGAGTTTCCTCGACAATTATGTACTTTTTTTCTCTGCCACCAAGACTCTGCGGAACTGAAGTGAAGTTATTCACACCGGGTAGTTGTCGAAACTTGGCTCACACGTCATTGCAACGATTTAATTTGATTTACGTAGCATTCTCTAAGCGCCGTTACTCGAAAAGAAATGAGATGACTCGCCGAAAGCAATCCAACATGTTGTTGAAACATGTTTATGTACGATCGTTGACGTTTTATTTTTCTCTGGAGTAGCTTATCACGGAATTTAGATCGCAAACTCATTTCGTTCGTCACTAAAAATTCAGAAACCCGACTCCAAGAGTATTCTGATTTTCAACTGGAGATCATTTCAAGATTGATACTGCGTCATTCCTCTTGGAAAAAATGAGGAGGAAGACTAGTACACCATTCACATACTACTAGAGCTACTTTGGCACAGTCCGGAGAAATTCGGGATTTTTCTGTGATTACAGTGTTTTTGACAAGAAATTAGAAAAATATTAATCTGTTAGTTATATTTCTGTAACCCCGTTTGCTGATTACGATATCCTCCATCATATAAGCGAAAAATACTCGACTTCTTTAAGAAAATGGTCTTTTTCATGGATCAGCATTCAGAAAGAAAGTCTTGAATCTTCTTTCCACGTTGGATACACTTTTTATCCTTTCCTTGTTAAACTTTCTTCAGGACCCCAAAAAAGGCTAAGCTCCGCAAATATCTTGTCCAATTGTTTTCGGATGGCTTCTCAACATGAGCAAAATCCTATTAATCTGGATGAAGTTATCGAGTCGACTCTGTTGTTTCTCGATGTGCTAAACTCACAGTAAGAGTATTCATTCGTGAGCATCTCAAATCCATAGGTTTCATTCACTTCCGAATGTTTCGCTTATGAATGACGCAATCCAAGTTTTTCAATGCAAGAATTAATTTTCCTGAACTGCGATGGAAATTGTTTTTTTTTTGTGGAATTTGAAAAGTTGTTACTGTTTCTTCCCATCCGACAACTTCCTTTATTAATACATTGAGTATGCAAAACGAATGCGAACGTCAGATGACAATATAAACTTATAAATTGTAATAGAATACATTCTAAAGTTTGATCGTGACCTAACTTAAAATTTTAAAATTGTGCATAATTGAATTAATATTT
This sequence comes from Ladona fulva, assembly GCA_000376725.2. Taxonomy (NCBI): domain Eukaryota; kingdom Metazoa; phylum Arthropoda; class Insecta; order Odonata; family Libellulidae; genus Ladona; species Ladona fulva. Next base: position 69,142 of record KZ309199.1, on the reverse strand, counting down.
TTTTATCCTGGATTTGGCTTTTCCCGAAGTTTTGGCATTTAAGGTTGATTTGAATTTTGGTGAAAATGTACAATCAGCGGTCTGTGATATTTATAAACATCGCATAAAACGTAATCGTAATATAATCAGCAATTAATTTTACCTTATCTCGCAATTGTTTAGATAAATGTGGGTTTGACCTCCCTCAAAAGATTTTCTGTTACTCTATGATTTTCGATCAACTTAGCTAAACACTTTGGAAGCAACTGAAATTTAAAGTGAAGTTTGGTTGAAGATGTGTTTTCATCTTTCCCTCGAAAGTTGAAAGAACTTTACTTCAGCTACGTTAAGGACGGTACATGTTCTCAAGGTTCCATGAAAAATTAAGAGGCGAATAAATGAAAAATTAAATGCTAATTCATTTTTTTACCCTAAGCAATCCTCTGAGGAATTCTAAAATAGTTTTAGATGCTTCCAAAGTACTTTAAAGGCTTGAGACGAGATGCGTGTCTGAGTTAGAAGGAGGGAGCTCTGCATCCTATTAATACAGTTTTTTCTTTCGTCTCATTTGCATTGTCAGCTTATGGTATCATTTTCTATTAGCCTCTTTACTTTCGTCTACTCTCGCTAATGAATTAAGGATATTTTTCTTTTGTGAGTAGCAATTTGGCAGCCTCAATCAACTTATTAGCGTACTAACCTTGCAACACTGAAATCGCGGGCCAAAATGTTGTTCATGGTATGGTTGTTAGTGATTGTTTATGATTTGTTGAGAATTATCAAGCTTGACTAAAATAAGCCCGAACAATAAAGACGAAATGATAATTATCATCAATATCTACATCTACATTTGTACCCTGCAAGCCACCTTTCGACGTGTGGCATGGGGAATTATTCGTGGCTTGAATAGTTCTGCAATATTAATGGATTAAAAGGTAGATTAAACACAAAAAAGTAATATATTGGGACAGAGATATGGTGACAAGCTTTCAAAAACAGTTTCATGTAAAAAACAATATTTAGACAGAACCATAATCTGCTAGCAATTCATTACTCCGGGAAGAACTGATGATAACTTCCAGAACACCATCAACCTCAAGCAGTCCTTCACAGATAACGTGATTTCATGAATATCTCTCTTCCATTTCACATTCCAACTATGTTCGATGACGTGACGTAGAACCTTCAGCAAATAAAACAAACATTAAACAATAAAATGAATAAGGAAATGAAACCCTTCATGGGAAATACAGAACGTCATGGATGACCAATGATTACGGAACTCTTCGAGCATGAACGTGTCCTCATTTTCCACGAGAATTATATCAATTTTTGTAGAAATAACTCATTAATGGAAATTCCCTCATTTTTCCTCGAAAATGGTATATGCAATGAATACCTCAACACTGTATCTTAGCCATAGCTCACATTAAATATTTTTTCAAATTATTTGAACATATATTATATTCAGTTCGATGACTAGCTGCGTATTCTTCATTGGTTGGGCATCTTTAAACTTCATACCCAATTTTTTGGTCTTGTCTGAGAATTATGTATCAGAAATACAGATGAAGTTACTGGGGAAAATACAGCTTTTTATGGCCATTACGACGAAAGCGAAGCCAATGATAAAAATATCCTCCGATGGAAATAATATTTTAGGGAAATCCTGTAGAGATAATGATGAAATGAAATGTTTTAGAAATCGGAGAGATGAAGATATTTCATCACTCAACGATTGCCACTATAGATAACAAGTAAATAATTATCTGTTTCTTGCTTATTGGTTTAATAAAAAAAATACACGAAATTAAATACCAAGTTTGATAAATGACTTCTCAATTTAACTATCCTCAAAACTTAAATTCTTAATAGTGAATTTCTATAATAGTTTTAGAGTTATTAAGATTTTTAGATTAAAGAAATTAAGATTAACTTTTCAATTTCCATATATACTGAAGAAATTACAAAGTTTATCTTCTTTCCTTATAATGTCGTCCAATTAAGTTCGGCTTAGTATGATAGATTACATGATAGTATTCCTTGTAACGTTCTCTAAATTGATGTTCAATTCCAACCTCTTGCCACATTCAATGAAAGCCGTTTTCCGTTCTCGTTTACCATTTTAAGAAATTTCAAGTGGCATAAATTCTTTACGTCAAATATCACCAGAATCTTAAATACTATGCTATGATTCTCCAAGTTTATGTTTTACTGATACAATGATTTCAGCTTTTAAACTTGGGGTTTTAATATATCCATACAATATGTAAAAGCAAGATTCCGGAAATAAAATAAACAATCTGTTATGCAATAGATGGATAAAGCAATCGCAAGTAGAGTAATCACCCTCAGTCGCTCGCAAGAACTTCCGGTCTAAGGTCAAACCGTTTCTAAGAATGTTTCGTTCTTCTTTTCATCGAGAGTCAAAGAAAGGACATATAATGGCAAAAGATGATATTTCCTTATACCGCCGGAAATTTAGAGCGTGTAAGTCTAATGAAGTTTTTTTCTTAAGGATTGTTGTAAAAGTACCTATTTTCTTGATTGGTTTAACGTTTTACTCTTGAGAATGAGCAAAAGCGTATTATGCGTTGTGGAAGTGCATCCACACAGATTTTTTTATTTTCAAATAAAGCAGACTATTCTAAATTAAACTGTGACCTTTATTCATTAATAATCATGAAATTGAACTCACTCATAGTCCTAGTAATTGTTCCGTACGCGTTCTTGTGAAATAGCCACTGCCGTTTTGTGATCTTACCGTCCTTCACAGTGTTCAATGATATAGCTTTGATTATTTGCTTCATTTTTTAAGGGTACGAGCTTGTTGTGAAATATATATAAACTATATGGGGAATTACGAGAAATGATGGGAAAACGTGAGCAAATGTAACCGTTTTATAAGAAATTAGAGAACAAAATCTATGAGAAGGAGTGAATAAAATATTGATATTCTCCTTTTTTACTGAACAGAATTCCATATTCTATGAAGGGGTAAAGTAATAAAGTCTACCATTCTACTATTGCTCCATTTTGACTACAAAAATGCGTAAAATATCTAGAGATTTTCCTGTTGTGTAAGAAATACTGAGAAAACTCGCTTGAATCGTCATTTGTTCAATTTGAAAAAAGTATTGGCTTCTATATCACATAATTATCTAATCCGGAAAGAGGTTGGCCATTTTCAGCAAACGGGTACGCACGTCCAAACTGCATAATAAAACCAGAATGGCAATAAAGACGTCCTTCTGACTCACTGGGTCTTCGTCCTAACAAACAACGCAATGCCTGCGTAATTAAAAGCCTCACAACCATCGTCACGTGACCAAACTCACGTTTAACAATTTTCGCCATCGGAGATATTCTTCCGCGCAGTTTTCCGATGAAAATAACGCAAAACTCTTCGAATGATTTACAAAACGGAGCAAATGACGTCGTAACCTTAGAGCACGGGTTATCATTCGCTATTATTTCATGTGGATCCTATTCTAAGAATGAGTGTTGGTTTCTAGGATATTAAGTGGCCTCCATTGCAAGCTTTATTTTGTTTTCTGTCTTAAAATATTAAAAACTTAGCCAGAGAGACCAACCTCAACGTAAATTACAGCGTCCGTAGCATTTTCAAACATGAACAGTCGAAATCAATTATCTTCTCAGGAATATTACCTCGCATTCGCCCTGCGTATTTGGTGAAAGGACGGCGAAATATTTGCTGGTTGAGATGTGACTAAAAAGAGTCAAGGAGGTGAAGCGGATATCGATGAGGTAGCCAAAACATATAACTGTAATAAATATGTATGAACCTCATAAAATTAAACGTTATCCTTTATTAATTTGGAAAGAGTGTTAAAGGAGCAATGAACCTTAAATGGGTTTCTCCGGGAAGTTATTTCTGAATTCCATTTTTATACGTGATTTGATTCCTATAGCAGAAAGAGATGACCCATAAATCTCCTTCGGGAAGGCTTGTCTCATTGATGAAAATAGTTTGCATCAAAGTGACTGAACACCACTACAAAATAAAAAGGATCGGAGATCGTTCACTTGCTAGGAATCCCTCCCATTATGGGTTAATTCAATTATTTGAACATTGAAATTTTATTGACATTAAATATTCGGAAATTTGAACATAGCTGCCTTTAGGTGTGTGGCAGGGGGTAAACATCAAGCGTTCGAGTAGCTTAGCTTATTGTTGTAGCGTATCGTTAGCGGAAAGAATGAGTTGCGTTGGAGAGGAGAGCAAGAAGCTTCGTTTCTTAACCATCTCTGTTACAGCGATGGAGTTCCATGTGATTCCATGAAGTACGGAAATTGCACATTAATTTTATTTGACTATTATGGAAACAAGGAGAAGTTCATTGTTTTAATTCATTTTTATAAACTAGTGTCTGATACAGTCAATTATGGATCGTGAAATTGTTCATCCTATTCAAGAAATGGATATTGTGGCAATGAGAATTGTGGCAATAGAGAAAATGTTCAATGTTTTGATAAATTTTCCTAGTATTTTTCCTATGCGATGACACTAATAGTTCGGACGAGATGTTTCATCCTTCATGATATACTAAAATGCCAAAGGAGTTCGAAATACCTTGTAATAAGGAAAGAAAACACACTTCAGAGGTATAATTAATAAAACAAGGATGAGCTACTTGCTGCTTAAGGAGATCCTTATGTCTTAACTTTCCTCAGCCGAAGAGTATTATCGATTGTCTGTAGTGTAAGTGATATCAATGAGTGAAATTGCTGTTTCCCAATATTAACAAGAATAGAGAAACGTAATAAGAGCGAGGAGTGTTTATTTCTGTTTTACTCGTGTCTATTGCATATTTCTTTCTGCAACTCATGCTTTCTCCTTGACCTCTAAGTCTTGCTTCACGGTCACCTGTTCTAACCTTTTGATGGCGGTAATGTTTCAATTCCTGTCTTTTCTCTCGCCTATATGTATATATTCAGTTTTTTATTTGATTATATCGAATTCTGTTGTATTTATTTATGCATCTATAAATCTATCTGATTATTGATCCATCCATGTATATATTTACCTATATGTATATATTTTTCATTGTATATATTTATTTATGTGTGTAAATTGTAGATATGCACCTGGCAAATATGTACAAAGATCGCTGGGCCAGGGGAAGGACACTCGGCTTCATCTGGCCCAGCAAAAATAAAGAAGAGTCAAGTCCGGCTGGAGAGAATAGAATTAATTTGTGATTAATTTCCCATCAAATTTTTTGGATTATGTATTACGATGAAATATAATTTACCTGAGAGTTTTTTTTCAATTACTATTTCATTGCAGTGACGTACGCTTGAGACAGGGAGTGATGGTAATTTCCAGAATCATTCTTGCGTTGCAAATCGTATCTATTTACATTGAAACCAGTGTTTTAAAGACAGATAAATTTCGAGAAGAGAAACGTTTTTTGAGTAGTTGTCATAAGTGATATTTTATTAAACTTAAAATGTATTTACAAATAACTATTATATGATTTATGACTATTAACAGCATTTGATCATTATTTAGTGCAATCAAAACAGATTTGAAAGTTTTTCTAGTAGTATCTTCATACGAATAGATAAGACAACTACTCCTATATAGAGCATAGGATTACCTGTAAATTTTATTTACTTATTGTAAATCATGTAAGTTTGAGAATAGAAATCGTACATAATAATCGCATACTCTCTTAAAATACCTTGAAAAAATGGACTGTATTTAGAGGTATATCAAGTAGTTGAAAGTTCCAAAAAGTTATGAACGTTTTTTTTCGGTAATTCTGAGCAAAAATATTAAATTTTAGTTCTCTATATGGTTTATCTTTCTACTGAGGTGATTCATATCTCGGAGGAATATCAATTACCGTACCTGAAATAAAGAAAACCACCCTAAAACGAACAATTATCGGAACCTCCTTTTTCCTCATTCTCAAAAAACCGTCTGAGCCACCCTTTCAGATGGTCAGAGGATGTAGCACATCTTAGTTGGTCCCAATCAATTAGTACATTGTGAAAGTAGTTCAAAAGAAGCTGTTCCAATGACGTAACAGTGAGTAGGTGCTGACGTAAACACGATAAAAATAGTAATCACGAAAAGTAGAAGCAGAAGTTTATTAGCTCCCCAGAAGTCAGAAAGAGTCGTACCCCTGACCATAATAAATCCTACAATGAGCCTAAACGCGTTAGAACCTTTTTGTAAATAAGTAATTTTTTACGCAGTCATTTTTTTCGATAAATAATGACTTAGCTGGATGGATTTTAGTTTTAATTTCTTGCTTATTGGATATCCTTGTCAATCCCTTTTCTTTCCAAAGCAAACAACTGGCTCTTGAATAGTACTCCTTTCATAATATCGAATTTCTACAGAAACCATAAAATTATTTTTTCGACCTATAACTCAACAGGAAAATAATATTTTACAATAAAAAATGCCGCTAGTATATGTTCTAAAGTCAGGATAGAATTAGAGGCTTAAAAACACTCCGTAAAGAATGACAAACAAACTCTATTTGTGGCTACTTTAAATCGCTGTGTGAGATGTTACTGTCTACGATGCATTTTCAATTAAAGTGTCATATGAAGATTTCTAGGAAATGTAGCGTTTGGAGTATCGGAAAGAATGACAGGCTGCTCAGGATTGCTCAGTAATTTCTATCCAACGATCGACCTTCACCTTATATAACCAGTCGCGTCGTAAGGCTTCTTTAAGCAGGAAAGCAGATTATACACCATAAGATCCCCCTTTCCCTCGCACCTTCTCTCATTACTTCCTTAAATAACTGCACGCTTTCTGTTACTAATCACTTTTTTTCGCCGCGAAATTGAGGTGCTGAAGTATTGCCGAGAATTCTTTCTCGGTGAAGTTACCGATTATCTTTTTCAGGCGAGAAGCCGCGGAATTATATCTTTCGGCCACATCTTCGGCAACCTTTCAAAAGCAAGCTACCATACGGTCAAGGCTCTCACGTAGGATTGTTTAATATGCTGAAATAATTGTTGAAAGATATAAGAATATAAGAATAATCGGGAGCCAGCTTCCTCGAACAGAGGCTTACCACAGTTGCTAAATAAATAGGTCTTCAACGCTGTTAACAATATCCATTGAATAAATGAGAAGCAGTTTATTGCCAGAGCAGATGGCCAGAGGCCGAAACCGGTCGGTTAATAAAATTGTGTGGAAAATACGAAGTCCATTGCTTCAAATTTATTTTAACATTAAAGATAGCAATAATATTTAGGCTAACCTGATCGAGATACATTACTTAAAAAATTGTTGGATCAATAACAAATCACTGACGAAAATTGCAAGGACAAAAAATTTCTTCGGTATTCGAGTAATGATTCCTTAGTAAATTAAATAAAAATAAATCGTTGGCTCAGGATTTACTATTTAAAGGATAAAGAAACAGTTAAATTATTTCAAAGTCATTGATCTCTGCAAGCCTCAGTTGAAGTAGTATTTCGATAACATATCCAAATAATAGACAAAACGCAAGCGTAATCTTTCCATTATGCATGGAAGTAAAACGCACAAAATATGTGTTTTTGATAGAGAAATTTCGATATTACGATGTAATACTTCATTTCAAATGGTATTATTATGACTGAAAAGAATAAGCGAGCAACGGAAGTACCGAAATACAAAAAATGCGGTGAAAGACTGAGTTAAATGCGTCAATGAAAACGTCAAATATAACGGAACGCTTTTTGGAAATCGATTTTCCGTTTCAGCTGCTAAGGGGCTTGAGCTTCAAAGAGACTGTCAACAACTCTCCTGCTCGACAGGCCCACTAAAATCAGACCACGAGGTACAGCACCCGATATTCGAAAACGTGTCCATAAAAGTGAAAGCGCACGAGTCAGAGACAAACGTCTTGCATTGTTGTCTGTATTTCTGTGTCTTTCTGTAGGATAAGATGTTTGTAAAGAAGGTACTTTTTAGCCAAAATGGGGACAAGAGGGACGCATCAAAGCAGGATTTATATTGTTCAGTAAAAATGTGGAAGTAGACTCAATTCTCAATTCACTTATGATGGTCTTATTGATATGTTGTGAGAAGAAATGGAGGAAACTAAATAAATGCTATTAAAGAGGATTCTTTCCAACATTAGGACTAAGGACTATTAGAACTAAGTTGTTAATTACGAATCGTGGGTAAAGAAATGGCGACTATTCTCAAATATTGATAGTCATTGGTCATAGTTGTAAATACTCCGCTCCTAAGTTACAACGCCGTTAAAACTCATTTAAAAGATCAATTTATAACATTTACAATTTCATAATTTATAAATTCTTCGATATCTTCACCCTCGTTTGCTTAATTCTTTACGAGGAATATGATCTTACGCAAGTTTAGGTTGCCGAAGATCAGATTAACAAATAATTAAATAAAATTGGAGATAATTAGCTGAAAACTGGAATTAATAAATGGGGAGAGGTCACAAGACTTGTAAAGATTTTACTAAACAGGGACACAATTCTCAGAAGGGAAGTGCTTGGGAGCATTTCTAAGAGTGGAAGGGGAACTCAGAAGGGAATACTCTCAGCAATTACGAAAACTTCATCCAAAACAAGAACAAGGATAAGAAAGAAATCAGTGCGACGCAATTATTCAAAGAAGCATTGAAGAGGAGGATAACGAATGAGAGGAAATGTCGTAAAAAAAGGGGAACTATAGAAACATTCAGGAAAACTTGGACACGAATTATTACTTAATTAGAAAGATGCAGGGCTACAAAAATCGTTGAATAACTAATATATGAATAAATGAGGTGACAGAGTAAAAGAAATAACTAATGAAATTAATATCTCGTGAATCCAAATTCTTCCAGTCGAATTAAAACTGGGTATTCATTTTATTTGAAGGGTTTTTACGTCCGACGACACTGCGTCACTATTCTGCTGTTTATATTGGGAGAAATTTACGTAAATACTTATGATAATTTTTCCTGTTTGGGATTTCATTAAATATTTCATTAAACATTTTCTTCTTGATCGGGGAAAATCGACGAGAACAATGACGCACGACTTATGTTTGCCTCCAACTAGATAACTGTTAGGAATACATTTATGAATTGTAAGAGAGGAATGATAATTTTCAATCAACTGAAGTGGGTTTTTCGCTGTGCCTATGTATTTTAGAAAGAATGTGGAATAACTATTTTCTATTTATCAACAGTTTGACGTGATGGATAATACCTCAAAATTTGAACAGTAACAGTTTATGAAACAGGATGTACATAATTCTTTGATATGTTTGTCACGGAGATTTCCGAAGTTTGAAATTGAAGGTGCTCAGTAACATAAAAATCTTGATCGAGCTTTGGTTTAATTCCAATTTGGATTCTATGAAAAATATTTTTCAGTCTGTCAAGGAATCGAAGGAAAGAGAAGTACAGGATTCTCTTCTTCCTTGACTTGATTTTATTTCTTTTCCCCGGTAACTCAGAATTATTTCCTTTTTACATTCCATCTTTTCTTTGCGGGGCCATCTACTCTTTTTTCCTCTGTTTCTGTAATACATCATCTTCACTAGCCTTGTTTTGCACATCCAGGGTATATTTTGGTCAAGTAATATTCTCCTTCTGCTAATTACATATTTTACATTGTCGATCTTCTGTTTCCGAATAATTCAGATGACCAATATCTCATTATTCTTATCCTCCGTTGTACGTTCACTTGTATTGTTTATGTTTTTCTCTTGTTTTTCGATATTGATTTCTACTTGATGAAAAAATTCAACCTTTCACTTTCTTGGTCAAATTTAGGAGACACTTGGTAATAAATTCAACTTTTGTGCTCTCATCTTATGTAGCAGAATAAAACGAGGAGAAAGGGAGATATAAAATCAATCAATACCAGAAATATAAATGGTTTCCTCAGCCTCCTTGTGAATGAAACTTATCCTATATTTTAGTCGGAGACGTACAGTTTTTCCCTTGGCGAAAAGTGAGCGACCGCAGACGGTGGTGTGTATTTGACCAGGAATGAATTTCTCGCGTCGAATTCCGTGTGCTACTTCGTCTCGACGGAAATGCTTACATAACGCTCTGCTTTGTATCCTTGAACCGGTCGTAACTGCTTTTCGCGTTCTATCAATTGTGGTCGATTGCCTCCGCCACTCCTGCCAAGAGATGCACTTTCGACGAAAGACCGATTCGTGTTAGCATTCTTGTTTTCCTCGCTTTCCAAAATAGTCTGCAACGAGTCAAAGAACTTCTACAGTGAGGCAAAGAACAACCTTACTCGCACAGATTTGCTGAAATTACCAAATTTTGCTTTGAAGTGGTATATCAACTTAACTATTCAGAGTAAATGTTTGATTTCCCAATTCCGTGAGACTGAGATATTTATTGGTCAGTTAAAATCTGTTTATTTATTTTTAAAGCAGTCACACAATTCTGGTGGCAGCGTTATCACATGATATACGGTGCCATTATTTTCATCCGCCAGAATGGTACCTTCGCAACCGTAGCTTTGTGTTTTTTTAATTTATGAGCAGAAATGAGTCAAAAAAATAGCACTGTTTCGCGAGGACGCTTCAGGAGGAGTGAGTAGTGTTCAGTATCCTCACGAAATATAATTGTAACAAAAATTTTAAAATTGGGCTGGAATATTGGAAAATAAAATAAAACCGAAAATGGGAAACGATTCAGGCGTAACATAATGTATAATAACTCCTATATAACTCATAGAACAAATATTTTTACTTGATAAAATTTAAGCTAAACTGGCGAAATGTGGCAAATAAAAAAAATCTTAAGGTACAGTAATAATGAATGAGAAAAAATTGAAGAAGTTCAATGGATTTTCTCTATCAATGAAGCAGAATAACTAAGATGGGAGAAACAAGATGGAAATAAGGAGGAGGGTAGGGCAGAAAAAGATGGTTTTTAACAATAATAAAGTCAATCTTATCGTTAGAATCTCGTTAGAGTCAAGGCGGAGGACTTTCAGATTGACGGGTATATTTAACGTGCGGAACCGTAAAGGTGGTTGGGACGAACTACACCAGAGGTTTCAAACTCCAACTTATATTGGACGCGGCGACCACAGTTTAAAAATAAAAGAGTGAGAACAAAAGACTGATTTGGCCAAATTTTCATTGACTGAATTGAATCAGTTTCAGCTTAAATAGCGCTGAAAGAAATTTCCATGCACCTGATGATGGCGTAGTACGCCGAAACCGGTCGTGTCTCTTTTATACTGTGGAATTGTACAAGTTTGTCAATTTTATTGTGAGTTTAACAATAAATTTACGTTATTATGGAGTTCCACCAAGTGTCATTTAGTAAGTTTGATTATATACATCAATTTTCTTTTATTCCCCCGACCGTTGACACCTGGTATATACCAAATTGCAACGATAATGTAAATAAATAAATAACAAGCCGCCTGTAACTCTGCCCAGGTCATTAATGCCATCTCTATGTTTATAAGCCATCTCTACATACCTTTGTCGTCTTAAGGAAAATAAAAAAAGCTACGTGCAGAAATCATATAGAATTAGCAGTAACCTCGAACGGTTCAATTCAGGATGGAGAACCATCAAGAAATGTACTCATTTACTTCAACTCAAACAGTTCCTCTCGAAATTTTCCGTCATCTGCAAAAGGTAGTTTTTTTCCCTTAAATGATATCAAATAGTGGATTTAGCGGAAAATGGTCGAACTGGCTTCAACGCTTCGGCTAATAATAAACAGATATCCCTTCTAGAACTTTGGAAATCAGTTTTCAGAAAAACTTCCCGAAATAATAACTAGTTAGTTCATTAACGAAGAAGTTACTTCTAGAGTTTTCTTCCCTAGAGCATTAGAGAAGGTAAGTGGGAGGATTAGGTAGGGATGTTGGCGTTAACACATCCCCTACCATACGCCACTGTCGGCATAGGGGGTGGAAATTTAAATAACAGAAATGGAGTTAATACCTACGAACTACCTTTCGCAACTTACATCTAAATTTAATTTCCGAACATCTTCTTAGATGAACAATTGACTTCGAGATTCGACGGACAATTAATACTCGGTACACATTCGACTAATACTAATTTCCGAGAGTATTAATAATATCAGAAGATAATTATTTTCAAAGAAGGCTCGATTGAGTTCCCAGAATTTCTATACTGAAATTCTGATTTCTATACAGTTTCCAAAACTGAAAAATTCTATTGCTTCACGAGAAAGGAAAGATCTAAAATCCCCCCCTTGCTTAATTTGGTATGTTTCGGTATCTACGTATTCCGGCTTCCTTCTCTCGTCATGTAATTTCCGTTGGTGCTCAAAGCTTTTTGCAGTATAAAATCGGGGGATCGTGTTAGGAAAGTAAATTTTATTCACTGCTGTTCGGAGAAAACTTTATCATATAGAGTGGGATGTGAGGGGAAAATTGACTGATTGACTGGAACGCACGAAATTTGCCANGTTAATAATAAGAGGGAAATTCCATAATGATTCACGTTCTTATTGTTGATTGTAGATTTCGGCCTCGAACCTTGATTAGAAAATTTTTGTTTTCAATAACCTGTTCCATTGGACTAAACTCAGATGCAAGATGTTATTTTCTCTTATGTACCAATAGGTATACTATATTTAATCCGACACCTATTTTCCCCGTTGAGAATCAACGGGTACTTCAGCTAGTAGATTAATAAGTACATATGTATGGATTGTTGCCCTGTATGGAAGTGAAACGTGGACGATAGGGAAGGAATAGAAAAGGAGGCTAAATTCATTTAAACATGAGAATTGTAGAATAACCCTCAATATTTGGTGTAATAATAAAAAGAGGCGAATGAAGACGTTTATTGGAGGATAAATGAATTAAGAAGCTTATGGGGAGATAGCAATGCCATGTGAAAAAGAATAAGAAAGAGGACAAGACAAATGGGAAATATTCTACGGCACGAGAGCTTGATTAGAACAGTATTAGAGGGAAAGACGGAAGGAAAGAGATGCAGAGAAAGTTCACGTCTTAGATACGTCACGTCACGTCACGAACAGATGATGGAAGATGTTGAATGCACCAACTACGTCTATTTAAAAGGAAAAGCAGGAAATAGAGCGGTCTGGAAGACAGCTGCAAACTAATCCGAGGATTTAATTCCCGGTCCCGTCAGACTTTTTTCAAGTCCATTCTTCCTTGGGATTTTTCCTGGGTGCGCACCATCTTGCGCAAAATTACCCTTACCCGTTTTCCTGTGTTTACAACCTGAAGGGGGTATCCTTTCCATCACTTTGTGTGGCCGGTGCTTCTATGAAGCCAAGACCGCGAACGATGCCACCATGTGGACGAACTCGTAACGTCCTTGTCCACAAAGTCTCCCGAATGGCTTGTAGAAATGTTCTGCCGGGATAGCTCAACGGACAGAGCACCCGACCGGCTAATTGGGAGACCTGGGTTCGATTCCCGGTCCCGTCCGACTTTTTTCAAGTCCATTCTTCCTTGGGAATGTAAATTATTCATTGAGATGTGTTTTGATCCTCATCACATATTTCTCAAAATTCATCTCGTTAGGAGACGCAGACCTACGTGTTGATTTAGCCATTACAGAGATGTCGGAATATCAGTGTTTTCATGGGAGTTTGATAAATTTTCACAATGTTCCTCTTTAAGTTATCTTAATTCTTCAAAGATCTTAAAGTAATTCCATGTTCTTATCTATAATTTTTATTTTGAAATTTTTTCGTTGAAGGAAAAATTAGATTCGGTGATAATAGATAATAGATAATAGTTGTAAAATTAGATTCGGTGATATTGTGATATCCATTTTATGTTCATGAAAAAAAATAATGAAAGACATGATTATAAGGTTGCATTATATCTGTCAAGTAACTCTTCTAATGGATTTGATATCGAATATAAAGAAATGGGGAAGTTAATAGTTTTGTTTGACGAAAGCGATCGATCATCTCTGTTTGTTCGTAATGTGCTAGAAAGAACATAAATACCTGTTTTTTGCAGAATACATTCAATAATGACCACACAACCCTCAAAAATCCGCACCAATGATACCATTTCTATTTTTGATAATTTCTTCCGATTTCAGCCCACTGTGCATATATATTTTGAATTAAAAATAAATCGGTATGATCTGCGCGAACAGTGTCATAATTAGTTTTTCATTGTTTCATTTTTATTACACTTATATAATTATATATGCATATTGTCTTTTATTGTATTAATCTTCAATTGTTTGTTGATAATCAATTTTTAAGTAGAGTCAGTTAGAACCCTACATTGTAAAACAATTTTAATAGCTTTAAAATTCTTAATCATGAATTATGTCATGTTAATTTTCTATTGTACAACCTTTCTCTTATTGCATTCATCCCACAATAACATATACACACTGGAGAAGGCATCGGTCCTTGAGTCGCATAGTCATTGACCTGATTAAAATAACCAGTGCAATTATTCGAGATAAGCTTTATGCCCACTGGAAGGAAATGAATAGTCTGTTTGAGGATAATGAACCTAAAATGTCTTCTCTTTCACTTGTTTTGAAAGTTTATCTTCATTCTTCCAGAAAAAATGAGCAAGAAAACATTGATTAACTGAACTTTTTTCTTTTAAGCGCAATATCTCATCCTTGAACTCCTCAACCATGGGACATAATTCTAAATACTCCGTTAGTAATTATAAAGACAGTATTCTCAAATCAAAGACATGTGCATTGCGATAGTCACTTATGAAATGAAAACGGTTTCTTCAGATAATGATTCAGTCATATTCTCTAGTGACTCGATTGAATTAAGTTCGATTTTATTGAATATTTCAATATGGCTTTCGTCCAATTCTTATTATGTACTTAGTACTTCAGTCAATGATTGATTCGAAGGACGGACGTAATTGGATAAAATGTTAAGAATGTATGTTAAATGCTACAAAATGTAATATAATGTGTTAGCTACGTGTGGTTCCACCAAATATCATGACCTTATTAGGAAAATTGTATGCATACTTATTTGCTTCCGTGAGAGTGCTTACAGTGTTTTCAAACAACGAAGAAAATAAAAATGGAGTATATAATTGTACACACGTAGAATTTTGATGTTCAACACCGATTTTTGTGTTTATGTATGTACAAGACAAATTTATGGCAATAAAGTCATGGTAAAGATTGAAAGAGAAAATGTTGAATACAATGTTATGACAACGACATCAATTAAATTAAGAATATCCTAAAGTATTTATAAAATATTTCAAAACGACTATATTTCTTAAAAGCTGATAAATACCAATCCATCGACTTATATTATGATTTAATTCTAGAACTGAAAGAAAGAAAATATCTAATTCTAATGCTTAGATGTCGTTTCTGAAGAAATTGCCTTATATTTTCAGTAAGAATTTAATTAATGTAATTAATAACTTAAATAACTAAATAATTTGAGCAACCTATCATTATTATTCCGGGGCATAATCGTAGTTTATAAGCAGTGACTTATTTTTCCCCTTTCACTTTTCATTTAATTATTTTTTCACTATTCAATCGCAAAAGAAACAACTATAATTTCTCTGAGAATCTTCTGTTCCACTTATCTAATCACCAAGCATCTTGTAAGATGCATACGTTTAAGAAATGATTCGTTATATAATTATATACCATCTCTAAACGTACTCACTGCTTTACCGCCTCAATTTAATTTCTGACATCACGTTCAATATTAAAAATTACATAACTTGAAATCACGCAAATATCACAGGAGAATCGAGGTATCATTTTGAAGATATAAAAAGGGAAGTTTTCTTGACTATTTCGATTGAATTTTTAGTGAGTTTTGCTTCTTATTGTTCAAAAGTTCTTAAATTCGTTAAATATTAGATATTCACCAGATTTTAAATAAATGAAAAGGTGAATTTGATGTAGTTTACATCGATTATTAATTATTATATTTACTCAAACGAATACTTTTAGAGATACAGTTAACCCGACTCTGCAGCTAAACCTCTCAATATTGTAAGTTAAACAAAAGCTCAATATTGTAAATAAAACCAGGATTGACTCATTTACCCCTAATGTCAATAAATATGCGTACGATGTCTTCCTTTCAAGTGCAATACCTTTCGCAAGGTAATATTTATTCGGAATAATTTCTGGTTGGCATTTTTCCATGAGTTATCGCAATTCCAGTCTTTGTTTTGTTATAGAAGGTACGTTCGTTTCAACACAGATTGGAATTGATGGAGAATACATAGTAATTAATGTTATATAAGTTATACTTAAACGAAACAGTCACCATTAACTTAGATAAGGCATTTAACTACGCTGTTAAATTTATATTCGATACCTAAGAGTCAGATCATCGGGATCAGAGGAATCAGATCCCCACTCTTGGATGACCTAAAGTGGCTTCGTCTTCACTCAAGAAGAAGACTTCATACTCTCAACCTTGAATACAAAGTTTTCAATGAATGTTGTCCCTGCTACTTTAATAATTATTTTACAAACCTCAACAATTCACAAAAGCTAGGAACTGGAAAACTTAATCATGCATAAAATATCTGACTCTCCTACTACATCTCTTGTTTTACGAAGAGGAAACAAAATTCTCCATGGCACTTTAATTTTTCTTCTCAATCTCTCGACTAGCCTGAAAGTTTAGCTGAAGTAAAATTATTTTATTATTCTAAGCTGAATTTAGAAGAATTTATTTCTTTTGATATTCCTATCCTAAAATTTTATAAACTTATTTTATGGCTAACAACTTCCGATACCACATTAGCAATGTTATCGTTATGAAAACATGTCTCTACCTTTTTGTCAACAAACGTATGCCGTGAGGAGATTAAGTTCCATTCTATTTAGTTATTCTGGTTATTTCATATGAATTAAGTTTGTGAATTAATAATATGTGCCTTGGTGGACAAATTATATCTATTATTGCTCCCGAGAACGTATTGTCTCTAAATTGTTGTATCACAATTAACCTCAGTTTCTGTATTAATATCTTCTAACCATATCTAACCCATATGAAAAATCTAATGCACTAACTTGTCGTTGCGATGCTTAAAAAACGCACGACCTTTCGCCTGAGCTTTCTTTATGCATATAAAGCGCCTTTATTCAGCATCTCGTGTATGAACAGCATACTTACTCCATGTGGGGTCAAGCAACCCAAGAAAGCATCACACAGAGAATTTTTCATCGCTTCTGTCAAAGATTCCATCGACGAAGCCAAGCGCTTGTCCGCATCCGTTTTGTATAAATATTCATCCATTAACTCATTCATAGAATGAATCCACCTTATCCGCTTATCAATTCAATGTAGTTAGGATATTTGAATTGATGGAAATATAGGAAATTCCAAAGCGCCGGGTCAAAGTTGTCGAAAATATCGATCTAATTCGGGAGAAATGAAGTATACTCTATAAACTCAGATTTCATCGAAGGGAATTACATTTCAACGTGGAATATATAATTTTATCTTGAGACCAAAAGAGTCTGTTGTCGGGATCTGATTGCAAAGTCATCATTCCGGAGGTTAGCTGGGTCCTCATCCGTCCACCATTGGCTTCCGTAAGCTCTGGAGACGGAATGAGGCTTACAAGGGAAGTGGAGGAGTGGGGTACGAATAGTACGGCTCTTGCTTTCCTCAAGGAAACAGGATGCTAAAAGGGAAGAAGTCCTCGTTATGACAGCAAAATTACTTCATGGAGAGAATACTTTATAGTATTCTATAAGTGACCAAGCTGATTGCCATTTCTCAGCATCACTTATTATGCAGTTGTTTACATTTTATTGCAGCCATAAAAAGAACTGAGAAATGAGTTAGTAAGAGAATCTGTCCCAACTTCCCTTCCCTTTCCTTACTTCACACACCGACTTCACCACCTTTAACCTCTACTTTCTGCATCATCTCGTATATAGATAGACCCTTTATTGGTAAGGTTAGGTCCACGTGGGCCTTTTTTTCCACCTAACCTAGTATGTCGTTTTACTATACTATAAAGATAAGGATTAAGGAAAGGCGAATTTCTTTGCACGGTGAAGTTGTGCTGCTAATTCCAAAGGATATTTTTCACACTTGTTATAAAAGATAAGTTAAAAAATTAAGAGAGCTGAATTGCCAAGTGACCTGCGCTTTCGCCTATAATTGGATTAGATTTAACCCCGGTTTAGATTCTGGGGGGACATATTTGTGAAATGATCTTAGTTTTTGAAGCAATTTTAACATTACTATTACCCAACTAATTAAGAAAGAATCCAGAGAGAGAAAACATCTTTGCAACTTAAGATTGGCAAAGAAAAAACAGGAAAAAAATTCATAATACATGTGGGAAAAACGAAAAATTAATGTTTGGAAAAGGATAAAAAATTATAAACAGCAATACATTACACACCTTAAAATAATATCAGTATCATGAATGTGTACATAGGCTTAATGTTTCCTTCCATCCTCACCTCACGATTGAGGAACTTTGAAAAACCAGTCCTGTGTTTTTAATTTAGGTGGTAGTGGATCTGGGTTTATGTGAATCATTACTCGTGCTTACATATTACGTGCTTACACGTTGAAATGGAATGACTTTATGGGTATCTTAGACGTAAGGTGTTGTCAACTTCATCCTCGCCTCATTTGCGTACAAAGGCGCTGATAATGTTCTCCGGAGGGGCCGTTGAAAGACTTTCATTTTCCAAACGCTCGCTATCAGTCGACTGGGAGAGGGAATTCCAACTAAAATTGCCGTCCCTGAGCGAGACCTTGGCCGATGATGTTTGCGAGTTTCCGGTTAACCTTGAATTGAGGTTATTTCTCTCTTATATAATGGCGAAATGCTTCATGGATTCTTAAGAACTCGATATTTTTACGTGAGTGAAATGACGATCGTATGACTGATAAATGAGAAATTGATAGGGAATAACTTGCCAAGCCACATGTGTGGCGGTGTTGGTATTCATGCATGTCGTGCAATTTGCTAACTCGAGCGTGGTATTGCGTTTGAAATTAGACGAGCGGTCAAAAATTATCATTGAGAATTATAAGAGGCAAATTAAATTAACACTTGTTATTCCTTTGGGATTTTCGTAGGTTTTACAACCTACTAAGTTACCTTCCTTTCCTTTATCCTTGTAAATTATCTTGCTTTATGTCAATAACATATGTTCCTTAATTTGAGGACAGTTGCCAAAGAAATATTCATAATATGCCAATTAGGATTCTACTAATAGGTCAATATTTTTAAGAAATTCACGAATTTTGGGATTAAACCAGAACCTTTAGCGTATCTTATACTAGTACTTTTAACACATTCATTCAAGTTTTTCTTACTTCGCTGTAAGAGGAATATCTTCATCATCATCAACCTATCTTCAACTTGCAATAAAAATGTCAACTGTTAGTATGAACCGATTAAAATTTAATAAAAAAGTAAAATTTAACTTCTCTTTGCAGTTACGTTCGTCAAGAACACAATTTCTTAGTATGATTGAAAGGTATTTTCTTAATGCAACTTCTTTCTATTCTTTGTATTCAGAATCGTTCAGGGAAATAGGTAGTAAGAATCAAGGATAGGAAAAACCAGAATCTAGGACAGTTAGGTAATATATTATATAATCAGAAATAAAACAACTCGACGAAGAATGAATAACTTGTGTTTATGTTTGAACTACTATAAATTATTGCTAATGTATCGCCTAATTAAAGACACATTTACTATTCTTGTATAACCTCTTTAAAATCTTTATCGCTCATAACTGTCTGAAACCAGCTGCAACATTTAGCATTTCGATACGAAAAACAATTTCATTCAAGATATATCTAATATTTTTAAGATAAAGTAAAAGTGAAATTGGACACTATCTTTCTGGATATAATTTTCCAGTGTATAACACATTTTTCTGCTATAAAACCCAATTTTTACTACGCGGTTCGAATTCGCAGTCAAGAGCCGATATCCGATAATTCCGATATCGGATATCTCTATTAATCTTACTGAATGCTTCTTGTTCCTAAGCAATTCAATTAAATTGAACAATTAGTAGCTTTACTAATAGCCTTACTCTCAATACTGGAACATATTTGTCGAAACTATTGATACGTCACTCATGGTGTTGGTGGAAACTGAAAGAGAAAGGGAAAGAGCAGACGATAGAACTGAATTCCGCACGTGGACGGTAGCAGCTTTTCCTCTGGAAATTCCTTCAGGCGAAAATAGTTACAAAATTGTGATTAGTGAGATAAATAACGGAAGGGATGACGTAAACAACACTTATCAGAGGAAGATTTTCATTGGCGATACATGGATAAAAATGACTCCACCGAAACCAGAATGGCATCATACGAAGGGTGTCCATGGAGAGGAGTCAGATGCTCAAAGGTTCTTCGAAAGAGTGTCTATTAGGGGGAATCACCCTCTGATGTAATTTTGAATGATATTGACATTTGAGTTTGGCTTATTGTTTGAGTAGAAACATGTTCTATCTTTTTATCAATCGCAGTCCTGATATCACTCATCGCTTTATATTGCTGTTGAAAGATATGGTAGACATTTTCAGCTTCAAAAAGTCGCGAAACGATTTTTTTAAATCTGGAATACTAAAATCTCCTCATCCAGCTGGTGCGAATCTTGTGTTCGTTTCAGATATTCATGGACATTTTAATTTATAAGAGGCTTTCTTTTCAGTCCTGCTCCGACTGCAAACGGGTTTCTATGGAATTAACATTGTCAATGTTATGTTTGATTATCGGAATTCGCTAATCATTAAAATATTCCTTTTTGGGTATCTGTAAGTGCTTTGCGTCGCCAATTTGCTTTGATTTAGGAAGCATTAAGTCCTTCGATATTCGTTGTTTTTATCCTGAACTTGAAGATGCATGAATAGTTAGACATGAGAAGATACATCAATAGTTATTAAAGTATTGGGTAATCAACTGAATATTAATTTCCCACATTGAGTCACGTTATTTTAATCTATCCTAAATGATACGGATAACTGGGCTGCTTATTGAAAACTTAAGTGAATGATTCCTAAGAAATGCCTTAAATATACCTTCAACCATCACCTGAATATAAAAATGTAGGATTTCCATATATGCATAATTTATAGCATTAAAAGATTACAGTAGAACGTGATAACTTCCTAAAAATGGGATTTGTTTTCTTGCCCTTCGTCTATTATTGGGTCAGAACTATAGAGCTCTATGAATTAATCTCGTTTGAAAAAGAAGATCAACGTGATGCTATATCCATGAGATAAATACATAACTCTAAACACTTTGAGTTACAAATTCTTACTTTTCAAGTCTTTCAAAACGCTGCTTTCAACACGTTTTTTTCTTTATCTGAAACTTAGTTGCGAGATATAATTGGACATCTTGCTACACACTGATTGCACACGTAACGGGTGATTGAGAGAGTCCATAAATCAAATAAACAACCTATAATTAGTACAAGAATTTTTATCGAAATATTTTTAAATGCATGATAAGTTCATGACAAGTTTTTAAATGCATGCAGTTGTGCTTGCTATTGTTGGTAGGAGTATTTTACTATCATTCTACTTCATATTTGGTATAAATTATTTTAGTAGATCTTTACAAAAGGGAAAATATAGGCAACGGACTAAGACCTGACGAATAGTTTGAAATACCACCAGGATAATACCCAACTTAAAAGAACCACGATATTTTACAAGCAATGCGGGCCAGTTAAACTTGCAAGGCCTTTAAATTGATCCTAATTTACCTAATTGCAAGTCTGTCCTCGATTTCTAATATATGATTTTCAAAATAGACTCTATCTTATTAAAAAACTAATATCAAATTTTATTACTATCTAGTACAGGATAGGACAGGCGCTTTCCATCCTCACCTCACGATTGAGGAACTTTGAAAAACCAGTCCTGTGTTTTTAATTTAGGTGGTAGTGGATCTGGGTTTATGTGAATCATTACTNGTTAAACTTGCAAGGCCTTTAAATTGATCCTAATTTACCTAATTGCAAGTCTGTCCTCGATTTCTAATATATGATTTTCAAAATAGACTCTATCTTATTAAAAAACTAACATCAAATTTTATTACTATCTAGTACAGGATAGGACAGGCGCTTTTATGATATGTCTTTATTACGATTGCGGTAAGATATTCATGTTGAAAATGGACATTTCCGTGATGAAACTATCCCTTATCCGGAGCCAAACGTTTGTTTACATAATTTTTTGGTATAAAAGATATAATTCGGCATGCGTTAGATGCGATGAAAAAGTTAGAGAGCGATCCTATTTCACGTTAGTTAGGCCCAATCTGGAATATGCGGCGAGTATATGGGACCCAGCGGATGAAACGAACTCTCGCGAACTCGAGAAAGTGCAGCGTAAGGCGATACGTTTTGTTAAAAAGTGCTACGATAGAGAAGCAAGTGTAACGCAAATGCTCGCAGACGCAGGTTTGGAATCCTTGAAAGAAAGGAGATTAGAAGCTAGGCTGCGATTGTTAGATAAATTCAGAGGAAATACATTTTCGGATGACGTAATTGGTATTATGCTCTGTGGTTTTCCTAGAGGGTAGTCTGTATCCCTCCTCTGTTAATTTTGGGCCGAGAATTTTTCTCATGATTTTGCACTCTTCTTTTAGAATGTTTTCCATGTCGCCTTTTCTGTGGAGTGTAAGTGTCTCACTTGTGTATAGTACCTCTGGTTTGATTACTGTGTTGTAGTGCCTGGTCTTTGTGTTAATGGACAAGCATTTCTTGTTGTTTATGTTGTGTGTCCTGCCGTATGACCTCTTGTCATACGACAAGTCAAGGTGTTGTCCTTAGGTCGTACGAGTCGTATTGATTTCCAGTATCCTTGGTTTTTCAGTTCTTTTTCCCATTCTATGATAACTTTGTTCAGAACTAGGTTGAAGAGAAGGGGAGATAGCCCGTCTCCTTGACGTACTCCGGTTTTGATTGGTAAGGGCTCAGAAATTTAGCCCATGAATTTCACTTTAGAAGTAGAGTCTGTCAATGTCTGTTTGATCAGACTTAGTGTTTTGGGATCGAGTCCTTGTTCTTCTAGAATGTTGAACAGAGATTCTTTATCGATAGAGTCGTACGCCTTCTTAAAGTCTACAAATGTGCAAATGAGTGGCGCGTTCCTAATTCCTTTGTATTTCAGTACTGTTTTCAGGTAAAAGATTTGTTCTGCGCATGAGCGACCAGGGCGGAAGCCTGCCTAGTATTCGCCTATTTAGTGTTCTAGTTGTTCTTGTGTTCTTTGGAGAAGGCATGCTGAGAAAATTTTGTAGGTAACTTGTAGTAAGGAAATTCCTCTGTAGTTGTTCACGTCTGTTCTTTCACCTTCCTTGTATAGCGGGTGCATGAGAGCACATTTCCAGTCGTCTGGTAATTTTTCTGTTTGCCATATTTTCTCGATGATTTGTGAGTTTTCCTGTAGTGAATTTAGACCAAGGTTTTTCATAGTTCTGCAATGATACCGTTCGCCGGCCTCGGTGGCGTAGTGGTTAGCGTGCTAGCCTAGCAACGCCGAGGTCCCGGGTATATAATCCTGGTTAGGGCATGGATGTTTGCGTTTGTGATCGTTTAGGTTAATTGTAAGAGTGGTCTCAATAGACCAAAATTCGCCTAAATAAAGACGTTATTATTATTATTAATATTATTATTATTCACCCGATGACCTGTTATTTTTTCGTCAATGTATGTGTCTGTGGATCTCTTCCTTTGTTGGTCGTGGTGATTCTGGGTGGGTATCTGTGTAATTTTCCTTGGGAAATCTGGTGCTGGGTTCCGGGAAATTGAGAAGTTCAGATAAATATTGTGCCAGCACCTGACAGTTTTCCTGATTTGTTAGTGCTAATTTTCCATTTTGTTTTCTGAAGCACAAATGTGGGTAAGCAGGAAGCAGATGATGCTGTCACAGGAAACATGGACTAGGCCAGAGAAACGAACGAGGTCACAGCCTGGTAGAGTTTGCAGAGTGCACCAATATGTACATAACAAACACATATTTCAAGAAGAATCCTACAAGGAAGTGGACTTGGAGAGGTCCTAATGGAGTAAAAAATGAAATAGACTACATATTGGTTAACAAACTCTACCCAGTTACTAATTGTGAGGTACTAAACAACTTCGATAAAGGAAGTGACCACAAGAATGTTAGATGCAGAATGAAGATCAACGTTAAAATGGAGCGCAAGAAGTTGGTCTCAAGCAGGAAACAGGAGGTAAGTATTGCAAAATTAGAAGAAAATCAAATAGGAATAGGTTTTCAGCACTTCAAGAAGTAGAACTGGAAACCAAAGTCATGGAAGTGGTGAAGGCAGCGGCAGAAGAAGTAGCAAGCGCACCAAAAAGACCAAAGGATAAAAAGTTCAGCAACAGAACCTGTAAAATGACGAAATAGCGAAAGGAACTGAAGCACTCAGACTTGCCAACGGAAAATATCGAACATGTCGAGCTATGCAAGTATATCAGAGTGGCGATAAAGGAAGATGTGAGGAACCTTAACGAAGGACTTGTGCAAAAGGCTATAGAGAACAACAAGAGCATGAGGAAGGTCAGACTATGCCTAGAAATGGGAAGGAAACAAATCTTAGTTGTCGAGAAAGAAGATGGCACAACAACTTCAAATAGACAAGCAATACCGAGGACAGTTGTAGATTACTTCACCAACTTATACAAGAAGACAGAAAATGTTGAAGAGGAAAACCAAGAAGAAACACAAAACTCAGAAAATCCCCCCTCTATTCTCCCAGAAGAAGTCACAGAGGGCATCAAGAAGATGAAGAATGGAAAGGCAGGAGGAGCTGATGGAGATTTAGCAGAATATCTGAAACTTGGTGTTACAGAAATATCTCCTGTCCTAGCGCAGTTATTCACTAATTGCCTTAGACAAGGGAGAATTCCGAAGGAATGGAACCATGCAAAGATTGTCCTTTTGCACAAAAAAGGAAGCAAGGAAGACTTGAAGAACTACCGCCCCATCAGCCTCCTTCCTGTTATTTACAAAACGTTCATGAGAGTAATAGCTGCAGGTCTGAAGACGTCTCTGGCAGCTGCCCAGCCCCTAGTACTCAGCTTCGTGGACTATGCCCAGGCTTTTGACTCCGTAAGTACCTGGGGAAGCACTGGGGAAACAAGGGATAGATACCAAGTACATCCAACTTTTACGCTGCATCTACAAGGACGTCACAGCCTCTGTAATGCTGCATGAAGAAACAGAGGAATTCCGGATTGAGAAGGGAGTGAGACAATGCGACTGCCTTGCACCAATTCTTTTTACAGCCGTTCTGGAAGAAGTTTTTAAAACCTTAGACTAGGAGGAAAGAGGCCTACCGATCAATGGAGTGTACATCAGTCATTTGCGTTTCGCAGATGATATGATACTCTTCGCAACCAACGGTGAATATCTAGTATCAAGACTTCAAGGACTGAACTAGGAGGGGAAGAAAAAATAGGACTCAGAATAAACTTATCAAAAACTAAGGTAATGTATAATTCTTTTGCACAACAAGTACCAATCCTACTACAAGAGTTACCCCTTGACGTTTGCTCAGAGTACACTTACCTGGGACAAGTGGTTACGACAGGAGAGAAAAACAGGATCAATGAAGTGAATCAAAGAATAAAACTAGGATGGAGTGCTTTCGGAAGGAACAACCATATTCTGAAGTCGAAAATGCCAATTCTCTTGAAGAGAAAGGTCTTCAACCAATGCATTCTACCAGTTTTAACATGTGGAAGTGAGACTTGGGTGTTAAGTGCAGCAATAACCCAGCGACTTCAGATTACACAAAGACGTATGGAACGATTTATGCTCGGAATCACTAGAAGAGACAGAAAACGCAACACCTGGGTTAAGAAGATGACATGAGTTACGGACATGATAGATAAGGTAAGATCACTTAAATGGATCTGGGGAGGTCATGTAGCAAGAAGTAACGACAACCGATGGACATCAGCAGTTCTGAAATGGATAACAAGAGATGTGAAGAGACCAAGAAGAAGATCGAGGGACCGATGGAACAGAGGCATCTTTCAGTATTAAGGGGTAATATGGCAATGAGAAGCTCAGAATAGAAAGAACTGGAAAGCGCTTGGAGAGGCCTACATCCGACGTCGAATTGAAAATGGCTGATGATGATGATATATACATACATATATATAAACAGAGGAATTCCGGATTGAGAAGGGAGTGAGACAAGGCGACTGCCTTTCACCAATTCTTTTTACAGCCGTTCTGGAAGAAATCTTTAAAACCTTAGACTGGGAGGAAAGAGGCCTACGGATCAANTATATTTATCTAATCTGTGGGTGTGTGTGTCCGCTTAATACTCTTGATCCCGACTTTGCAAAACTTTAAAACTTTGCACGTTATTAAAAGATGACTTTTGTTTTAGTTAACTGTCCGTCGATCGATTTCAGATGAGTCAAACGTTCTCAAAAGAAATATATGCAAATTTCATTTTATCGGTTACAGGCTTTATTTATTTTACAAAATTAGATTAGAAAGAATCATGAAAAAATCTTGAAATAAGGATAATAAGAAAGTAATTGTGTAAAGATTCATATCACTCGATTATAGATTTCAGCAACAAGTTATGAAAACTTTGATAAACTGCCGCCAGACTTGTGTCTAACCGCGACCAAATTGTGTATATAAATAAATAAGATATCGGAGTTTTCACTGAAAATAGTGGTAGGTACTCGGTAAATTGTCCGATTGAACCAAGCTAAGATGGGAGATGTTAGATTCTCTTCTGTATAAATAGGACCACTATATTTTATCCTACCTCTGCATTCTCCATTGAGAATCAACCGGCACTTCAGATAGTGAACTTAAACACCTAAAATGAGTAAAATCAAGGAAGAGAGAATGAAATGGTTAGAATTTAAGAAGATTCACGAAATTACCTCAGTATGTTGGTGGAGGTTTTGAACTAATTCGAATATTATTTAATATTCTCAAGATTACTTAATAGAAAGACATATTTTCAGAGTTATACTCATTCATGAGCTTAAGTGAGAGAAGTATAAGTTCATAGTAGATCTTCAAATCAATTGGAATGTATCTACTTGTATTGAAATTCCCCATTTTCTTCGGAAGCATAAAAATAAGACTCATAAAAATTTATTTTACAGACAACCGAGGTTGTTAGAGAAATTGACATATTGAACGACGAATTGCTTTAACAGAGCTACTTTATTCTTTTTTTTTTCTGCGGATGATTGGAGACGCTAACAAACTACAGATAGCTGTGCATGTTAGTGTTACACCTTCTGCCATACGCCTCGGGGGCTTGGGGGATAAAAATGTACATGTACTTCTGAAAATGTGTGAAAATGGCTATCGATATTCGGTCGAATTCGGTCTTCTACCGAATTCGGAATTCGGTCTTCTTAACGAAATTAAGTAAAAATTACTTATTAAAAACGATATAACAGTTATGCAAACCTTCCTGTCTTCAGCCTGTCAATCGCTTCATCCCCTATGAAATCCTAGCCTTAACAATAACCATAATCTGCTTCCTTTAATCCGAACTTAGTCTTTCTTCATACTTCCCAACTTCCATCATTCCATCTAACACTGTCTCCAGCAGAATATCGTGATTTAGTGTGCACTCGATTCAGTTTATTTCTGCTAACGTTCCTCATAGACTATACCTACATTAGTTATTCGGGTTATCCATTTTTCATCCTCATTGTTATTCTCATCTCCATTGCTTTTTATCTTCTCTTCTCTGCTGATGTTACTTTTCATGTTTCATAACCATTCAAAAAGACACTGCATATATGTAGTATTTTAATATGATGTATTTTAAAGTGATGATCCCACATATATGTGGGATTTCATCACAGATATAATAGCATATGATTGTGCTAAATACGTAAGAAAATGATGGTGTTATATTTTGACGGATGACGGAATTTCAGTATTAGATTGCGTATGTAACAAGGACTTAAATTTCCCTCATTTGCAAGAATTCACATAAAATTTGATAGAAATATATTGCGGATATCATCTTCTTAGTGGGAAAAATGAGATCTCAGGGCAATCAAAGAGGGAGGAGTGAATGATTGCGTAGCGCTGCAGTGCGTAACTTCTGACGCGTCGTTGCTCTTTCGCCGTTGGTTGGAGATATTCTGATAAAATATATCTGAGCGTATAATGTGACGAAAATCCATGGTCAATGAACATTTCCTCACGAAATATTGTGATTCATAGTTTGTATATGTATATATTTAGGTGTAGATATTGTAAACACAAGGGATGCTTTGAAGTGTAGCTATCATAATTTTAACTAATAAAACGGTTTTAGGCGTTATTTATCCATTACTGAAAGTTGAACAACTATGCAAAGATCTCATATTTCCTTAATCATGATTTGGTATTTTTAATTAATTAGTACTGTGCCGTACAACTTCAATTCGGGGAGATTCTGGAGATTTCTCAGGGTAAGAGGTTTCTTTCTTGCGAAATAGAAGAATTAACTGGGGATTTTTTCTCAATTATGTCAGTTTTTATGATGAAAATGGCTCACTCGTGACAAAATCACTTTACAATATAGTAATACCCCGAAGTTGGGCGATGGGTAAATCGACAATAACTGCGTTTGTCGAATTCGCGGAAGTCGAAGTACAACTTACTAGTCGAGAACAACTATTGTAAATTAACGTTCTCACCCTTCGTTTAAAGGTCAAAATCCACAATCAGTTTGATTTCTCGTAAATAGAGTAAAAATTAATCTAAAAAATCCAGTGATTTTTTACAGAAGTATTATAATAGAAGCCTCTTAAGGAACTTTGTTTCCATTGCATAACTGTCATGGAAGAGTAGGTGAAATGGATAAAATTCAGAATCAAAGTCGACCAAAATTTTGAACTATTAGGAAGAAAGTAATATATTTCATGTTGAGTCGAAAAACGACAGTCTATATTTATTCGTACGGAAGACTATACAGAAATAGATTTCGGCTTAACGATACATCGATTTAATCGAAATTGCGATGGAAATTTCTGAGATTGTTTTGAATGTACATAAAGCTGTATAAATGCATATTTTCCCTTTCACTAAATTCAAGGTCATGATATCTTCGCCTCTAATCGCGTGGCCGCGTTTGGATACACTGTGGGGATATTTATTGGACGTTAGAGATTAGAGCTGTTTGCGACATTCAAGGAAGAGGCGGTTGCCGAGTAGATTATTACACTCATTCCGAAAACTCCTCAGCTACTATTTTCACACATTTTCATTAATTTCTGTTGTATTTGCTTTCATTGCACGTTCTTCTTTATGACGATGATCATATATTATATTTTTGAGTGTATTTCATTTATTGTCATATTTTTTTATTTTAAAAGTATATTCACTGTATCTTTAAGTTTTTTCCTTCGCATCCTGCACCCCCTCCTCTTCACCGTTGCTTCTATACTGCTCGGTATACTTTCTTTAAAATCGTTCTTTATTTTCTTTCTCCTAAGTTAATTTTTTTAATGCATTTTTAAATGTTATTTTAAATATTTGTGTATTTTTATTTTTATCGAATTTCTATATTTTATTTTCGTATTTGTTTCTGTCCTTTCCGTTTGCTTTTTTTACTTATTGCATTATTTATAATTCCTTGGTAACGGGTCAAATGTAAGAGAGGGCGATTAAGTCTCTTCTTCACTGGAAATAAAGATGTATGTATGTGTGAAATGATAAACTGAAATCACGGTGGATTATTGATTTAGTGGGGAAAACGAATTCGAAATTAAATGGTTCTCAGATCATTAAATGTTCAGCTGACATATCAATTTGCGGTTTTGCGTGGATTTTTCTAATTTAAATTATCTATATTTATCTAATCTGTAGGTGTGTGTGT
>KZ309199.1:0-30479 GCA_000376725.2 Ladona fulva | reverse complement strand
GGGTTAGGAAGATAACAGGAGTGACAGACATCATAGATAAGGTAAGATCACTGAAATGGATGTGGGCAGGCCATGTTGCAAGGAGAAACGACAACCGATGGACATCAGCAGTGCTGAACTGGATACCAAGAGACGTGAAGAGACCAAGAAGAAGACCAAGGGACCGATGGAACAGAGACATCATTCAGTATTTAGGGGTAACATGGCAACGAGAGGCTCAGAATAGAGAGAATTGGAAAGCGCTTGGAGAGGCCTACATCCGACGTTGGATTGAAAATGGCTGATGATGATGATGATGATATATATATAGATAATGCATATATGTAAAAAAATATACTATTTCGAGGGAGAGATATATAATTAAAATATTGCGAATGCATGAAAACATGCGAATTAGTCCATTTTATAACCTTTTCCAGCTTATATACGACACAAAATTCTCTTTAGGCTCATTAGAATATTTATTTCTTGGATGTGATGAAATAGTACGCATCATCGAAAATTATGCTCTCAGGCATGTTTTCATTGCCTCTTGAGTATCTTTAATAAACACGATATTTTTTAAATTTTTATCAGCATAAAATTTTACGATTTATGAGGTTAGATCTTTATCACATATGAGCTGCTATAACATATTCCTTCCTTTTTGAAATTCAAGATCGCGAAGTATAACCGATAGAAAGAGTTTACTTATATGTACCAATACTTGGAAAAGAAAATTTACTCTAAAAACCAAAACTGTAACATTTTCTGAATTATCTCTATGAAGACCTCTAATTTCCTGAGTTGGATATTAGAATAATGATTTCGTATCTGTTTGATTTAATTCGAAATCTTGCGTGAGTGTTACGTTTAAAGTCGGTAGTAACCTATTTCCGTGAACAACACCCATTAAATTCAAAAAGGGAAGGCTCGTCTACGAGAGAACAATAACAACTTTAAAGGTATAGTTTCTAAAATGTTAGATAGCTCTATTATAGCGAAAACTTATGAATGATATAGTATAGTGGTGTCACTACTATACTGTATCATTCATAATACATTGTTAATAATGAATTATACGATCTAATCTTTTCACCTACTGTGATATATTTGAACTAATTTATAATTTTAGTAATGAAGTGCAACGCAATTTAATTTAAACAAATGCAATGTAACCCTATGTTGCCTAATTCTATGAGTGGGTAAAACACTGAAACATTATTTCAATGAGATTGATTCAAGAATTTTTCAAATTTCACTTATTCTGAGGGTATATAGCTATGTGTTTAAGTTGATTAAATTCTCTTGATTGGTTTAAGATATCTCTTGATTGACTAATTATAATGAAAAATGAATCGTCTTCTAAATTGACTGATCCTTATTACCTAGGTAAAAACGATCATGAACACAAAGTACGTGCGTACACAAAAGGAAAAGATGCCGGCAAATTCTCTTTCGTAAATAGATCCATATTGGACTGGAATTCATCACCTGAGGAAGTTTTCAATCCCTTCTCTGCAAATGAAAGGAAGTTTAAGAAAATCCTTAAAAAAATAGGCTATTAAGATGTACATAGATGTAAATAATTTGTTATAAATGTTGTATGTGGTTGTGGGCGCATACTCATTAAAAATATTGTAGTGTAGTATCAGTGCGAGTAAATATTGTTTTCTTTTCTTTATTCATTAAACTTGTATAATATAAAGTAGTCTCAAAATCGGTCTGTGTAATGCCAATTAAGATAATTGAGGTTGATTAAATAATGTTGTAGATATTGTAAATTTATCTAAGTATAATGTAATTATGTACTACTTGGCTTGTGTTGTATTTTTGATTAGTTTTGTTATTTTGATCCCTTTTTCACGCACTGTATTCAGATACGTATATATGTTATAATCATTGTATGAAATCGGGCATTGTCACCTTGTTATTGCCTATCTGCAGTGTGAATTTATTAATAATAATAATATCCTCCAGTCATATACTGTGACAAAAACGGGTGTCGGCGACACTGAATATCCCCTGCGACAAATTAGTTTTCTAAAAATTGCTGACAATTTGTCTGCAGATAGTATTTAATCCATTACAAACTTAGTACGGTGAACATTTTACCCAACAAGTAGAGATATAATAATCATGCAAAAGAAATTCCCGCTCCATTACTACTGCACCTGGCGGATGTTCGTTGAACTGAATCATATATAGCTACTCTTGAAGTTCTACAGCTGCCCGTCAGGGAGCTCTTCCCGCACGACAAATTCAAACTACATCCCGTCTGTTACCTCTTATTAATTCATCAGAGTTTCCTCAGTCATCAATAGGTTTTTCAGCGAAATGTATTCATCGTATTACGTGATTCTATAACAAACTTTTGTCAATTAACTCCAGGTAGAATGTGCCGTGATATGTAACGACACCTTAGTGCGCATGTTCAGACTGACTCAAACCTTTTTTCGAAGGCGGGAGAGGAAAGTGGGGTAATGAGGGGGTGGAAAGGTGCTGAGAAAGGGATGATAGTGCACTCGTCATCCGACAGAGGGGGTGCATGCGAAGACAGTGCACAAGGAGGAAAGAGGGGCTCCGACAGGGGGCGAACGCAGCGTTCGCAGAAACAATCGACGGTCATAGTCCGTCGTTGGCGGCGTCGCCGGAGGACGCCTCCATTGGATTATCTTCGCGTATCTGTCAATGGCGTTTCTTGATTACTAGTGACTAACATCCGATCGGCAGTGCCCGAATGCAGGCGATTTGCTCCCTTACACATCATAACCTTTGTTCATTATAGTTTTGCAGAAAGACCCTTCTTATAAGTCCTTGCAGCAAGGAGGGTGGCGAAATCGATTTGTTTTCCAGCTGATTTGGGAAAACCATTGGGCGCCGTAGGATTCTCCGATTTTTGCTGAGAAATAATAACCAGAGGATTTTCAATTAAAGAGGTGGTAATCGGTGAGGGAAACGGACGGTAATTTGGTCGGAGGTTTTTTCTGTTTGATAGCCAATGAGAAGGACATTAAAGTCACGTTCTGTGCCGGTGAAATTATCTCTTCTCAAGATAAGTGCAAATTTGTGTTGCAGGAAAAACTGTCTATGGGACAATTCACCTCACCGCGTGACGTTTACATCAATAAACTTAAATCCACGGAATGATATTGTTTGAAAGTGTAGGAAGGTCACTTATTTGTCGCATCTTCTTCTGCAACTCGAGGAAAATTAGCTCCGTTGGAAAAGTGCTGCCACCAAGAATTAACTCTAAAGCCAAAGGAAAAGAATTGCGGAGGACCACGTGGTCGTCGACCACACGGCAGAGGGAGCTTCGTCTATTTGAGAGCGGCGACTCAGCTCCCCGGTTGCGGCAAGGGGAAGGGGCTGAGGCGTGGGAGTGAGGGAAGGGGAGGAAGAAGGAGAGGTCCCTCTTCACCCACGCGAGGCCGCTTCTTTTGAAAACTCCCGACAAAACCCTCGTCCATCGTCTCTCTCCCCCGTTTAAGTGAATCAATCGGTCCGAATGCCCTTAAAAACTTCCCCTCCTTTCGCACCAGCCTTATCTCGCCCCTTTTGCAACCCTCCCCCATCGCATTCTTCTCATCTCTACAACTCCATCATAGCTTCTCAAAATAAATGCGTGCAAGGATCGGTATTCCCCCGACGCCTCGGAATTTCCATCAGCTAAAGGGGAAGAAAAACGTATTCTTAAATGATTAAGGCATCGGTAAAACCCCATGGGATACTTTTTTCCAATCGATGCGATGTTTAGCTAGTAGACGCCACGCCCCCTTTTGACCCAACTAAGATTGGCCGGGGACATCGGACAGTCCGTCCTCATCGTACTTTTTGCATTCTATAAAGGCTGGTTTATCAGTTATAATCATCCCCAAACGGTCTTATTCGACGTCCGTTAGAGAGGGAATCCTCCGGAAGATCCTTCGCGACCGCCGCTCATAAGACCATCCGCGAGGAGGGAAGTCGAGGAATTCCCGCGCCCTCTCGCTCTCCTGCCCAACCTCCCTCTTTTCTCGTAATGGAACCTCTTGCCCGTCGGCTCCCCTCCCCTTTCTCAACCCCTCAGTTCCTTTCCACTCCGCTCTCAGGCGCCTCTGTCCGCCCGCCGCTCCACCGACACCCGACGGCCAGCCAGGACGGAGGTATCCGAGCGCCAGAGAGCAGCTGATACCGAAATAATACGAGCGGAGGGAGGCGAAGGGGAGGAGATAGGCGAGGGAAAGAGGAGGAGCGCGTGGAGGAGGCTGCGGAGGAGGGTGCTACCCACCGGTATTAGGGCGCGCGCGCGGGTGTGTGTGTGTGCCTCCGTGGGTGCGTGTGTGCACGAAGAGGAGGAGGAGGCAAGAAAAGAGAGAGAGAGTGAAGCGAGGAGGGCGTTTGACTTTTCCCCCCTTTTCATCTTTATCTCTCTCTCTCTCTCCCCCTCTGTTCTTCCGACCGGGGTCCATTTTAATTCCTCTCTATCTTTTTTGGGGGTTTTTTCTCTCCCGATCGTCTTTTACAATCCTCCTCGCCGATTACGAGAGCGGACTCCCAACCTTTCCCTTCGAGGAAGCCGCCCCCTTTTGGTAATCCCGACAGCGCGCCCCGAAACTTAAAGGGCGGAAAAAAATTGCACGAAATGTTCCCCGAGCTGGTGAAGTTCTGTTCTTCTTGAGGAAAATATCTTCAACCCTTTCTTCGTACGCCTCTTCCCTCGAGGAATCGCCCAGAGAATGAGAAAGGAGCGGCCGTAGAAGAAGGTTCGGTGCGTTGATAAGTATATGTGTATTTTTAACCGAGGATCGGCGTCTCTGTCTCACTCCTCCCCGGGTAAGGAGTCCCCGACGAAGCCTCCCTCTGCATCCATTGCCGAGGAGGACGCCCGACAAAGGAACGACGAATTAAGTTAGCGAAACGACGGCGACGGACTCTACCTCCGCTTCCGTCGCCGGGAGAAGTGTGGGAAGAAGACGAGGGAGGTGCTGCGTGCGACTAAGTCCACGTCTTTCAGACTCTCCTCGTGTGTGCTGTTTTCTTTAGTTTTTTGAAGTGTTGCGTTTTGCGGATACCGTGAGCCTGAGGGACGTTGCCCCCTCCAAGAGGACTCGAACGGGGGACACGGCGCCCCGAAGGCCGTCGCGTGTGGTGGGAGAAGAGGGAAGGTCGCCATGCAGAGCGCGACGGGGGGCGTTCCCTCCGGGTCGGCCCAAGGAGCGGGCGTGACCCAGGGGCAACCCCAAGTTAGCACCAGCCAGGGAATGGGACCTCAGTCAGCTGCGGCAGGGACCGCCGGCGGAGGAAGGGTGAGCGGTGGCCGGTTCGACTTTGACGACGGAGGGACCTACTGCGGAGGTTGGGAGGACGGCAAAGCCCACGGTCATGGTGTGTGCACCGGACCCAAAGGACAAGGAGCTTATTCGGGGTCGTGGCACTATGGTTTCGAGGTTTCTGGAGTGTACACGTGGCCAAGGTGAGCCCCTCTTTTCCCTTCGGATGAAACCGTCCCCTTC
Organism: Ladona fulva; assembly: GCA_000376725.2. NCBI lineage: Eukaryota > Metazoa > Arthropoda > Insecta > Odonata > Libellulidae > Ladona > Ladona fulva. The sequence continues at coordinate 25,005 of KZ309199.1, read as the reverse complement.
TCGGACATCCGCCCCCTACTCTCACCGACCTAGGGTATGCGCATGCGTCCCAACCTACGATGCGAGATATAAAACGACGATTCGGAAGGAGACGGAGCTTAATAAACTGTCCGACGTGCCTTAGATCGGCGATTCTGTAATCTGCTGGTGATCGTGGTTCGCATCGGGATGCTCTCAGGGGTCTGTGCTGATACTTAATGAAAAGGGCTTCGTCAAGCTTGTTTTGTGACAATCGAGGTGTATTTATGCTGTTACATATCTTTTTGACTATTCAATAAAATCCGCTAACTGACGACTAACCTTGTGGTACTCTATAATGAACAAAGAAAAAACAGGAAAAACTTTTCAATTATAACTAAATTCTATTTTAATTACTTTAGTAAGTTTAAGTAAGTATTTAGCAAAGTTATTAAAATAGGATTTAGTTTCAGTTGAAAAGTTTTTCCTGTTATTCTTTTGTCGTTTGACGATGATAAAACTTTATAACGATAATGTAATGCCAAACAACTGCTTTAATGAATGGTAAACATATTTGTAAAGATACGAAGTTGATCTGTCCACTACTATACCGAGCAATTCTATATCCGGTCGAGAACTTTCCGTGGTGAGAGAGTCTTTTCATAATGACTATTGCCATGAATTACCCATAATTCTTCATCACTTGAGCACATCGAACCCGTAATTCGTACATTACATAAAATCATATTCACCAAGTGTGAAGGAACAGTTTAGTTAACGTGACATCTAGTTATTCATGAGAAAGCTATTTGATATTACTTTGTGTTAAATTTCAATGGAAACACTCTTGAACTGGAAAGCCATAAGATAAGGAGTTTTTCTGTAGGGAAAACATTCCTTATCCTGCTGAAGAAAATTCCCTCGTGACCTAAAGAATTTTGACTCTTAAATTCCATTGGCTGTTATTATAATAGTGTCCATAAGTATCGTTTCTTTTCTCGCAGCGTGTTGTTCTAGGGCTGTCAGCCGCTTTCCTATGCAATCCTTCATTCTATATTTTTCATATTGCATTTCTGCTTTATCTTTCCTTATTTATTATTCTATTTATTCAGTCAAATTTTTCTACTTATTATATATGCATCATTGCTAATCCTTGCAAGCATAGTTTTCTGTAATTGTACATACGTATGATTTTACATTATACATGAGTATACAGTTATTCACGTATACACTATTATTACACATTACTTATTCGAATATATTTTGAATTTACATTCTCTCATAAATTTTCTATGTTATTCGCAGTGTTTCTCAAAAGTGCATTTTTGTTCTCTTAATTTCTAAATAATTACTTCTTTTAGTTCGAAATTGTTTGGCCTTTTTTATGAATGTCACTCTTTATTTCCTTTGCTAATCACGCACCATTTTTATACAGCAATGAATTAATATTGTATCGTAGGATCCTAATTTTCACTTTTACTCATTACAAATTCGCAAATAATTAGTGAGTCGAAAAATTTGCCGAGCACGAGCGCTGTCAAGGTCAAGTTATTGTAAATGCGTGCAGTTTATTTATCTTTTATTTAAGTTCGGCTTTTTACTTTTATTTAATAGAGAATTTGAAACTCATTTCTCAGCTTTTATCTTATAGCGAATTTTTGGTTACTTACATATCAACAATTTTATGACGTGTCAATTTACTCACATTGTTCCATTCCCATTTTACTTACCGCTATTGTGAATCTAATAAACTCAAATCCTGATTATGTAATCAAGTTTCTTATTTTTCGCGTTTATTCTTTGTATAGCCGCTTCATTCAGCGATATTTACTTACTTTTTATATATCCGTCGCAAATTCCAGCGGATTGTACTTAATCGTTTTTGCTCGTGACATTTCCTCTTGCGCTATAAACACACATCAGTGTCTAAATGTGTATCACTTCTGCAAATTTATTTTACTTTAATTTATAATTTCTATTTTAAATATTTATTACTATACCTGTAGCAGTTTTCTCTTTTACCTTGTATCAGTTTATATTCGTGTGTACGAGTCTGTCTTGTATAATGAATGCATCATGCTGTAACGTATCTTCAGTGAGGGAAAATGATAGTCTTTGTTTTTATCTTAAATTATCATGGATGAGGGCAGACGTAGGAAAAGCATACATTCATTTCCCTTCAGCGCAATACTGATGCCATGAAATTATAAATTAAACAATAACCATCAACCGTTATAATACAAACTCATTTATATTGAAATACAAACCAATATATCAGCAAGCCTGTGATCTGAAAATTAACATTTAAAATATTCTTAGGTGTTAAAAAGTATGTGGAAAATGTAGGTTTTATTACTCTGGATGGGTAATATCGCTTTTATGGAGATAATTATGCAATTGCAGTATTAATTGATTATTAGCTATCGTACTGTTCGAAGTTATTGCAGTTGGAATTATCAAAGTTAACACAAAAAAAAGAAAATTTAGTGTAAATGAAAAAACAAGTAGTGATTTGTATATTGCATGATGTAGTTTATTCGTAAATCCTTACAATAATTAAGAAGTTACATTTTGAAAAATCTTGCCTGTTGTCCATCGTGAAAGGATTAGCTGGTTTCAAGAAGTGAAGGCTGAAGTTGTCGATCTTCCCTATCAATTGTGCAGTTCCTTAATTATCCATTTGTTATAACACTTTTAATGAACACAATCACTACTCGAAGCTAGAAGAAAGTTTCCGCTTGTTATTTAAAGTGATTATCTTATAAAGTGGGAATTGTCGATTTTTGGTGTATCCCTTGAGTATATGGTTATTACCTTTTATAAAATTCTAAGCAATTTCTACGAAGTTTTCGCTAAAATCCTTTCGGCCGCTCATTAAAAATTAGATCGACCTCTCTTGCGCAGAATGAGTGATATGGGAAGTCTTTCAAATATCGTATACAAAGAAATTTAATCTATCTCTGGGATACGCTTCAATCTCATACGTTCCTAATGTGCGATGGTCCACCCTATTTATAGGACATTGTTTACTTAATGGGAGAATTTCTAAGAAGGGGGCCTTTCACGCTGAGGCGGCGAATGCAGATTTGGAAGGTGGGTGATTGTGGAGCTGCTAGGACAGGTATTTTTACTTTGAGCCTAAATAGAGTACGTCCGCATTCCATTAACTGGCGTCTGACGTCAGAATATATAGGTAAAATGTTTAGATCAGAGCAAACGCGTCCCAGAGTTTGTTGAGGAAGTTATTAAAATTAATTTTATTAAAATACGGTAGGTCTATATATCTTAACGTATTTTTCTGCCATCTTTGAATCAATGTCACTTTCAATAGTGTGACTCAAAATTTCTCTCTCAGTTCTGAAGAAGAGAAGTAAACTTTGTTTTCTAAAATTAATCCTTAAAACGCTTGTCCTCTATCAAACGCTAAGTGCATTTGTCGCAAAATTATCCATTTAAAGTCCTTTTCTTTATTTAATGGTGAAATTCCGCCATTCACACAATCCACTCTTATTATAAGCCTTTCGTTATATTAACGCAAGTTCAATTATCGTTTTCCCAATTATCTTTTTCATCTTCCAATAAATTCTTTTCCCTTAAAAATACTCTTCTTCTCAATATTTGACCCAACAGTTTCTTCTTGCTTCTTTAAATGTATTTAATCAAACCCTTACGTCATCTCCAGTGATTTTATGTTAGATAGTTCTTTAAACTAACATAATTTATCCATTTTACGCATAATTTTTTATCTACAGCCTCACAGTTTTTCTTCATCCTCTCCTCGCTGTTTAAATAATTGTACGAAAAGTTCAAGAGAAACTTTTTTCATTAAAAGTACGATGCGACTAGAGAATTCCGATTTATAACGGATTTAAACTCTGGGTAAACATCAAGAATTTAAGTATAGTAGGAAAGTTTTTTGGGTAGACGTCTATCGAACTGTTAATACATTTCTCGTCTAAATATATTTATCGGTTATTAGGATCCGAGTACAATATTTTGAAAACGAATGTTTGCGAAAGCATTATCATGCAGTGTCATTAATGAAAATTCATTATATTAATTACTAATACCATACAGGAAACTGGTAATAACGTTGCATACAACATGTAGGCAACAGCTGTTATATGATATTATAAAGTAAGAAGCCCTATTTGAGGTTGAAGTATACGTAGAATGAATTGTACTTCTCAGATGTATAGATGATGAAATATTCAGAAAAAATGAAATTTATATAATTTAAAATATTCCTACTTTCGTATTTGGTAATTCTGAAAACGTTTATCTTTAGTAGTACTTTGTGTTAGAGTTTTACTGGTGATAAGGGATATAGATTTATTGTAAATGTTTGATCTTTGCAAATAACTCTATAGTTAAGGTTATCATAGGTAGATGAATACGGTACAAAGAAAGGTGTCTTCCATTAACTGAATCTGCTGGTATTTGCCCCAGCAATGACCCGCGATACATTCATTCTCCTTCGCAGCTTCCTCATAGACGCAATTCGCTTGGAATTTTCCTGGGCTCACCAAAACTGGGAGCGCGGGGAGGAGAGTGGGATGAATGGATGGAATATTCGCGATTACCAACGTGCTGATGGGCAGGCCACCGGACGGCGGTCGGGCGATTGCGTCCTCCGCTTCCGACGGCCCTCTCCCCCTCAACTTCGATTCCGGGAGTGATCGGAAATTTCCACACAGAAATAGAGGGATCCCCACTCTCACCCCTTTCGAAAACAGGCCGTCAACAAGCGACTTCCCTTTATAGCCGTAGCTCATCAGCCGAGAAATCTATCGCCACTCCCACAGGGATGCTGCTACTTCCTCATGAGATTCCCTTTGCCTTGATAGGATGGGAACGCTCCACCTTAAGATTGCTAAAAAGTTTCACCATTTTTTCCATACCGATGCTGAATGGTCCTAAGGCGTACTTGCCAATTTAGCCATTTTTTGCCTAGAACTACTAATTCCGATATTTTTCTGTTTTAGCGACTTCTCGCTCTCTACCGGGAAAGTCTGTTTCCTCGACCCTTCTTCACGTACATTTAACAGAACATGTTTGTCTTATTTTTAAATGAAAGCAGCACTACATTTACTTGATAGATAATTTAATTTTTATGTTATACATTTAATTTTTGTGATTATGTAGTATACATTCTATTTATTGATGCGAAGTTAAGTTATTATATTTTTCAACTACTTTTAGCGATACTTTTTCTTTTTAGTGACTAATCAAGGTGCATCTAGCAACATATTAAAAAATGAATTGGAATATCTTTGCCAAGTTCCTTGCAGAGTGCTACGGTCAATGAGACGTTTTTAATAGTGCCTAAGCCGAAGTTGGGGATCCATTGGCGCTTTAATACTAATTGTAGACTTTGATTTACTACTCTAATACTAATTTCAGTCTTTTACAAACTTGAACAAACATGTTTTATAACGAAAATTATATTATCGTTTGCGTCAAAGAAATAAAGTGATAAAAACCATAGATTGACATGGAGGAATCACAGTAAAACTGATCGTTTGCTTTTACTATTATGCTTATTCCCATTTATTAAAACAGCCTTTCGTCAGTATCTCCTTATATTTCACAAACTGTTGAAAATTTTCGCGTTTTTTACTTCCCAACGAAGTGATTTGAGCATTTTGTTCTAATAGGTAATAGGCCTCAGGTCATCACCTCTCCTTTTTCAGTACTTTATTTAGCGTTCCTATCTGCTTCTGGTGATATTTTAAGCTTAGTATTGTATCCAACCTTATATTTCGCAATAGAACTGTGAAAATAGTATTATCGCACCACACCTTTCACGCTTTATCTTAGTAAAAATAATCAGTTGAATATTTTTGTTTCTATGACTACCAACATGAGTAAGTAATTATTAAGTTGAAATTTTTGGAAGGCCTCCATTTCCGAAATTGTCATTTTTTCAGCTGGGTCTTTAGTGAGTTTAAAATTTAGTTTTTTTTAATTTTTGAATCTCAGAAAATTTCCACTTTGAATATTTAAATATTAATCTAGTTCAAGTATGACCCTCAGTTTAGATAAATATCCCTTTAAATCCATATTATAAATCCAGGAGCAGTGCTATTATCATTATCAGGATTCTTTTTCTAAGAAACCATCTCAATTTGGGTTCACTATTACTCTTTCTATTAAATTAATACTTTCATTTCCTTTCCTTTATGAAAATATCTTACTTTTGACGACTTTCTTTATTCGTTTTCAGCACATGTAATAATGTAAAGCTTCTCCACCCACTGATTTCCCTTAAAAAGTATACTTGATCATGCATTCTCATTTCAGCTGTTATTCCAATCCAGTTTTTCATTCTTCCTCCGAAACATTATTCCGCTTTCGACTCTCCTATGACGTCTCATTCTTTATCTTAATTATCAAATACTCCTTTACAATGCAATCTTCATCATGTTCGGATTTCGGAATTTGTATTTAGTTAGGAAACCTTTCACTTTTTTTAACCATTATAAACGTTTATTCATGCATGCATTTTAATTTTGGCTTGAATAAATCTTGAAAACTATTTTTCTTATTCGTAAAATTTTTCTGGAGCAGTTATGGTTGTTTTATCATAGCTAACACAATTAAACAGATGCAATTACACTATAATATTTTCCTTAGATTTACTAATTTCAAAGGTGTTGTTTGAAATGATGGTGTAAATAGAGGATGTTGTGAATTTCTGCAAAAAAAATTTCGTCGAATACAATTTGCGTCAAATCATTTTTTTTATTAGAAATCTCTTTAAAAGACAGTGAATTCGCTTATATATATTTTAATACATTTTCTGATTTTTATTCCAAACCATTTTTTCAGGTTTATACTTTGCCTCGATAGAAAAAATTAGTAACAATAGTTTGGCAGTATTTTTCAATAGCTATTATAAATATTTCTGTTACTCATTGAGTTCGTCTTCAGAAGTTGCTAGGGTAACTTGCTAGCTGCGAAATATGATAGCGTCTAAAAAAATTCTTAACATACTGCTGTGACTGTTTTTTACAGTTTACCTACTATCTGGTTACATTAGCTACACTAGAAAAGCATGAAATCTTTAACTAAGATGTATTTGATGTTTATGCCAGTAGCTCTTGGCTCCCATCACTATAACTAATTTGTAGCTCATTACTCAGTATGCATGTTAATGTGAGTGGTGTTTGTAGATCAAAAAAACCTAATTTCAACTATCGATTCACTTTTATTATAACTTTTAAATTTGAATATGGTAGTATAATTAAAATTTCAAATAAATAAAGTTTTTTGTATTAACAAATATTTTCTGGGAACTATATAACGAGGTAAACAATTTAAATCTTTCTCTAAAATCTCTACCTATTTGTTTTCGATAAGCGTTTGAAGACAGGTGACATACTCCATTATTTTAGAGACGAGTGTTTTACCATATCAGTCCTTTTTACCTTAATTCTAACTTTTATCTGTGATCGCCACGTACAATATAATTTGGTAATCTGTAACTTGACTCCTCCCATGCTTCTTTATTGTTTCCTACTGGCAAAATTCCTGCTATCTATCCTATTGACCGTTCTCCTTTTTCTAACGATTCCAACCCAAGAATTTCTAAAATTTTATTGAGACGTAATTTCTAAAGGGATGTGCTTACTGCAAACAAGGAAAAATATTGCTGATACTAAAGGTGGTTTTTGCCTTTTCATTAAGACTTTAAGGATTAATGATAGAGTTGCATCTATTATTTAAATATTATTTACTATATCCCTTAATTGATACTTGGATTAGAACTGATGACATGAGTTTGATTCTTACTCATTCCATTTTCAGCCGTGGGTTTCCTGTTTGGATCCATTATAAGTCCTGCTGTAAGCACTTTCTTTGATACTAACGACGCGAAAGAATTGATACCATAATAGTAACTCGAAAATATGATCGAAACCGTTGCTCGTGTTCTCTCATTTTAATTTGTCAATTTCTTATACCTAGTAATAATCTAGTAATGAGAACCTTTCTGAATCCAAAATAAATATTTCAATCAACGGTATAAATAGTAAATCAATCAAAAATCATAGTATCGAATCAACGGTAATAACAGTGAATAATGGATTATCCTAGAGAATAAACGAAATATCTTCCACAAGTTTTAAAACAATCAGTTGTACTCAAGGGGAGCTTCATGAATGGTGGTAGGAATTTCATCAACGGCTTTCATTAAAACTACATTTGGCCTCTCCGTCACGATTGGAAATAAACTTTTGCTTCGGGTTTTCCCCATTTGTAGTTGTCTGTCTTGTGCGGTATTCGTGTAGCTGTGGTATTCAGACAGAAAGAGTGGAAACAAAACACGAATGGAATGGGAAGGAGAAGGCGGTGTGGAATAGGGTTCTGACCGGAAGTGGAGTGGGTTGAATAGCTGGCGACTCCCGACGTGGGAAGCGCAAACTAAGCGCTTTCTTTTGCGATCTGGACTTTCACCTTTTCGGCATCAACGGTTCCTTTCCTCAAACCACAACACTCTCAGCCGCCTCCAATTGCACTTTTCGCATCCTCTGCTAACTCCTTATTGTTTTCCCTGAGGAGTTCTTTCAAGCTTGGTTACATAAATAACTGATGCTGGCTGGCTCAGCCACTCATTACGCGGATGTTCTTTAGAGGTTATTGACTACTGCAAAACCATGTCTTCTAAGCGTAGGGCACAATTATCACTGGTGGCGATTTTTGATTGATAATGAAGGACATTCGCGATTCACATCAAGCTCGATTTTTTATATTCTCTTTCTCGTTTACATGACTTTTCAAGTCAAACTTAAAGGCTCAACTTCGACTTAGTATCAGAAAATAGTTAATCTAGAAAGACTTTCGAGCATTTCATCTATAGTAATTTTCCTCCAAGTAACCGAATGCAGTTAAATGTATCAGATTAAGCAAATAACCTAATTGAGATCAATCGCTGTCGATCATTGTTGTTCAGTGAGATTTTTCCGAGCAACTTAAATGTTGTCCTTTACTTCAAATATTTAAATGTTGCATGAATTGGCGTAATTATTCCATTAAGTATAAAGTTGTCAAGAGAATACTAAGGAAAATTAAATTATTCGCTTCATCAGACTTCGAGGCTCCCGGATAGCCAAGTGGGCAACGCGTTCAACTTCGATGAAAGTGGTCCCGGGTTCGATTCCCGGTGGGGGCCTACATGCGAAGTGACCTAAGCTGTCGAAGCACTTTTAACAATGCTAATACTACTACTACTTCATCAGACTTCATTGTTTGCGGGAGTCTTCATTAAGGTAAAAAAATAGGGCAATGATGAAGTGGACTGCAACCAAAGATGTGTCAATAAACAGTAAGTTAGGGTCATTCGTAGATTTCCTTCATATTTCCAAAATTTAACAATTAAAATGAATGGAAGCATATGTCTTTATCCCACGTTTATTCAACAGTAACTGCTTTTCTCAACTAAGGAAATATTTTACTGGTATCTTGTAAATGTGATAATCGAGACTGTTTTAAGGTCTCGGAAAAAGCCGAGTAGTTCTGAATCATAGGGTCGGTTGGTATTAAGAGAACTGAAAAGAACTTTTTCTGCAACTGTTTTATGCATTCCATTAGTTGATTCATGAAATTACTTAAATGATGATTTTAAGCAGGTGACCGTTTAGCTATACACCTTTGTCTTCTTTTCCCCATGACACTTATTACCTAAGGAAAAGGATTAGAGGTGACTTTGTACAAACAGGCGTGCACCTAGGAAGATTCCCAAGGCAAAACGGAGATGTTAAAAATTCTGACGGCCCCGTGACTCAAACACAGGTCTCGCAATTTCCACGTCCGTTCTGCCTTAGGAACGTACTTATCCAGGTCTAAATTTACAAAACAATGTATGATTTGAATTCCAATTTTACTTAGCTCAAATTTTGAAAAGCAATTTTTGATGAATTTTGCTTTCATTTCGTATAACGCAATATATTTGTCCCAAATTTAGATAAATTATATAAAAGCGCGACACAGGACTCCGTTGTGGAACAGAAGGATTTGGAATTCAGCATGAGAATTCACATCTCACTTCACTGCACATCGATTAAGAAGCTTCGTGTTGTGGAGCACTTGTAAAATAAGTTCAGAATAATGCTGCCTTCGGTTTCCCAGATGTTTTTCCGAAAACTTAATAGCAACCTACCCTACCTTAAATTCGCGGAACTTCTAAGTCACCCATTCGTAGACGTTATTTCACATTTTTATTTCGAAAGATTCGTTCTTGCTTAAGAATGTCTCTTCCTTCAGGTTGAATTACCTGCTTCCTCTTGGCCGTCGATCTATCTCACCTAATTCCCGCAGCCATCTTTTCCCTTCAGCCGACTTCCCTTATCTCTTATATTTGGGCTCATGTCGCACTAGAGAATCCCGCAATCTGGCGCGCTCCTTCCTTCTCCTATCTGAAGCCCAAAGGGGCCGATAAACCATTTATTGATTGCTTCAATATCTGCCAATTTATATCCTTTAGAACGGGGATGCTCATGCTTTTAGCCTCAGCTGGCCGCATCAGCTCCTACAAAGAATCCGTTGGTCGCGGACGACTTAGCTTTTAGTAGTTAGAAATTAATAGTTTCTTAGAAAAACGCCATTTTTGTTGTAACATTGAAGTGATATACAAATTGATATATGAAACGAGTACTGTGGTAATTTTGTGTTAGATTCCAAGCAGTAGCCTCCCAGATAGCCAAGTGGGCTGCGCGTTTGCCTTTGGTGGAAGTCGTCCCGAGTTCGATTCCCGGTGGAAGCCTACATGTGCGAAATGACCTTAGTTGTCGAAGCACTTCTAACAGAATTACTTCTTCTACTACTCAAACAACCTTTAATTTATCAACGGTTGGCAAATAGGAATATAAAAAGCTTCATAAAGGAACACTTGCAAGCAGCACGGAATTGGTTAACGGGCCGCATGCGGCTGGCGGACCTCGGGGTAGAGCAGACTCAATCAGGGAAAATATTGAGATTGATTTATTAAGGATTGTAAACTAATTTAATTTTGTTAGGTCCCTATACTCCTTTCAGAATTGTATGGGCCGTAATTAATTTTCTCTAGCTACATTGGTGGAATTCCATATTATCGATGTAGAAAAAAAAATGATAATAACCTGTTATTCCAACGAATATATTTGATTAGCAACAATTTGCTCGAACAATCCAAATTGATACTATCTTTTCCTTCTGGCAAGTCTTTGTGGTAGGTCTCCATTAATTAAGGAAAGGAGTAATAATTTTGCACGGTAAAGCCGTGCGGCTGAATCCCAAGGAATTACTATTTTTCACACTTTCTATTCCTTATATGTACCAATAAAGCTATTTTTCGGCACGGTACGGGTAAATGATTATCATTTCATTCTTGTACGTTATCGAACTTGATATTAATGATATTATGGGACCATCGTTTTTATTTTGCTCATATTTCCGTTATTTTAATATTCATAGCAAAAAAAGTTTAGCAATCAGCAGTTAATAATTCGGTTTTAAATTTTGCTCTGTTTCAACCATAGGTGGGGAACCTGCGGCCTTTTGTTCTTTAACTGAAAAATGCAAATATTTTAATAATTATCGCTCAATCTCGTTTATTACGATAGAACAAAATAAAATGGTAAATATTCTGCTGTAGATTCTCAATTATACATTTCCTTTTCCTTCGTGCAACTTAGATATTGAACAATTTACTGTAACCGGTACGAAAATCAATTGCGCTTTGGTGGTCTCGTATGCGGCCTATTGGTTATTAATCTAGCCGAAGAGCGCATGCGGGCTTCCGTTGAGAAAAGATTTCCCTCCTTTGGTCTAAACCTTCCCATCCATTATTGGCCGCAATCGCTTTTAATGCTACAGATACAAGAGCTAAAAGATTTCGAATCACAATCAGTGAAAACTGAGAGATTATAAGAATACTAAAGAGCACTTATTGCTCATCTATGTGTAATTTGTAAAGAATGAGAGATAGCAATTTAATTATTCTTATATATTATTGCTCTTGCAACTATTTTATTAGGTGATTGATTGGCAACAATATATCCTGCGTATCTGCCACATTTATTCTGGCTCTTTGGAAGATGTCCATAATTTCTTAAAACACATTTCCAATCTCAAAATTTAACACAGTTATCGAAATGACTCCATTTCTTTTTCCTTATTTCCTATTTTAACGCCTTCGAAAAGAGTTTTCTTTGGTTTTACTACAATTTGAAATCGACGGTTAACTCTTTATAATTATTACTGGAGAAGCTCATATATTGGTACGTTTGCATACTGTTTATGAGTAGGAATTAGGAATAATTTAAACCATGGTGATCTCCAAAAAAGATTTTTTGCGAGCTTCGTTGAAAATTCTGTTATTTTCCCCCGTTCCTCCCAATAAAGCTTCCCTTGTTATTTTTTCATTTAGCGATACCTTCTTCGATTCTTTACCAGGAATCGTTATCTTTATCATAACAGTTTGTTGATGATTTATTGACTATTGACCTATTGACTATTGACCCAATACCCTTAGCGGTCGATCAAAGTAGCTGAGGTCTAATTATCGCATCTGCTAGCCAGCAAAATATCTCATGGGATGTGTTGCTGTTTAATGTAAAACATTCTCTTTCAACGTTACCTTTTTACCATTTGGATTATTAGATGCTTGCGTAAATTAACATTTGTAATCTGTGCAACTGGTTTAGTGAAATGTTAAGCTTTGTTGAATAATTTTCTCCTTAGTCGTCACTCTTTTTATGTACAAAAAGGAAAAAACAGTTCCTTGCTCGCCTGCCATTACAACGTCATAAACATCGTCAAGAGCGTTCCAATTTCCGGTGTTTATGGCGCAACTGATTGATGGCTTCGTAGAACTCGAATATATCTTTTGGGTCATTCAAGAATATATCTGAATTTTCTACTGACTAAAGACTAAATCGTGAGTCTTAATGAGCTATTACTGAAGGATTCGAAGAGAAAAATAGGAGAAATTATGAGCCTAATTTAAACAGATAAGTATTTTCGCAGTCCGACCAATGGAAGAAGAATGCAAGATTGCTTTAGCAGGCTCATCTGTTTTTATTGATATTGAATATCACGGATGATTCTAAATATGAAATAAAGGTTCAGAATTTTGTTTGAGGGATGGATTTGGTTATCAATGGAACATGCCCCCTTTGTTGAAATGAGAAACAATTCGATAAAGGTACTCCGGAGACCGTATTTTTCATGTCTCCTTTTATATGAATTCGTTTTCTATTCATAAGTTTTTTCATGAAGCTTATGCATGCACAGTTTTCACATAATACTAACTCATAAATTCATCAGTTAAAATATTTAAATTCTAAAATGAATAAATGCGTGTTCAGTGAACTCGCATATTTTACTAACAGCAATGCCTTTTGCGAATACTTTGGCGCTATTACAAGAGCAGTGCGTGCATATGTTGCTATAGTTGGCTCGCAAGTCTCTCATTTAATCTTCTTATTTTAAAATATGGCATTGCAGTAGCCAAATGCATGCCATCTTAATCCTAGAGTGAGGTGGGCGATAAGTGTATATCTCAGAATGTGTCAACTCAGAACTCCCCAAACCTTTTGAGGGACGGACCACGTAAGTGCACTTGTTTGCTTTTCTTCCAATTTGTTGTATCATACTTGAAAGGAATATGTTAAGTAGTTCTCATATACAATAAAACAAAAATTATAAGCGCAACACATGCGATGGGCATTATCTGAATAGGAACTGCACCGGCCTCATCATGAGACTGTCTAAGAGTACAATATCCACTCAATTTGCTGGCCGTATAAAAACTTGCCACGGGCTGTAGTTTGTGAACCCTTATATTAATCTAATTGGCAGAATATTTGTTATCGTTCATATTATTATTATTATTATTATTATTATTATTATCAGAAATATGTTACAATTGGACTAATCGTCCGGTGGCAACACATAATACATATTGAGTACATAATATACATTCATTACATTTAAACTATAACTACAACACGTGTCAGCAATACAATAATACAGAGCATAAAACTCACTGCTACATCTTTACACTTAAACTATACATTTACTATTACAAAACAATATTCTAACTCTAACTTATCAACTACTTCCCTTCCCTCATAATACAAGTTTTTTCGACAGCAAGCTCACTCATCCTGAATAGTTTTATCTAATCTTTTTTTGAATTCCCTATGATTTTTTGGGAAGGGCTCCAAGACTCTTGCATGCAAATTATTCCAATCTGTAATAGTACGATTTAAAAAGGAGAATTTACTTATGTTTGTTCTCTGTTTTATTACTTTAACTTTATGTCTGTGGTCTTTTCTGCCATAAAATTTTGCCATAGTAATTTTATTTGATAATTCCTCTAACGATTTAACTCCTGTGTATACCTTAAAAAATAAAGCTAACCTTTTCTTTGCTCTCCGTTCCTCCAGACTTTCCCAACCTAATTCTTTTAGCATTTGAGTTACGCTATCTAGCCTTGCATACCTGCCTAATACGAATCTTGCTGCTCTTCTCTGTACTTTTTCTATTTTTCGCTTTAAACCTACCTCATGCGGGTCCCAAAGACATTCCCCGTATTCCAAGATTGGCCTAACATACGATTTGTACGCAGCCTCTTTAACTTTCTTATTAGATTTCTTAAGCGTACGCATTAAGAAGTTTAAGGTTTTGTTGGCCTTCAAAATCATTCCTTCGATATGTTCGTTCCATTTCAAGTCCCTACTGAATGTTAAACCTAAATATTTCACCTTATGCTCACAAGGCAAAATTTCCCCCCCAGGTGATATACATGTTGATATTTACTTCTATTAAAACTGATGACTTTACATTTATTCGTATTAACTTCCAATTTATTAGACGAAACCCAGCTATTTAAGGAAGTTAAATCCTCTTGAAGTTCCATGCAGTCGTTCTCGTTTTTTATATTCCTATAGATAATACAATCGTCTGCGAATAAACGAATTTTTGATTTAATTCCCGTCGGTAAGTCATTAATAAATGTTATGAAGAGTAAAGGCCCTAGCACGCTACCTTGAGCTACGCCTGATGTTACACTGATTTCGTCGGACAGCTTATCTCCAATTTTTACTCTGTTTCCTACCTTTAATAAAAGAATCTATCCATCTTATTACTCTTGGATCTAAGCCCATTGTGTTCACTTTCTGTACTAAAATTTCGTGGTCTACAACGTCAAACGCTTTTGCTAGATCTATGACTACCGCATCTACCTGTTCTCTCATTTCCCGTGCATTTACTAAGTCGAGTTGCAATCTTAACATTTGTCATTCGCACGAAAAACCCTTTATAAAACCATGTTGATATTGGTTAATCCATCCCTCTTTCTCCCATTAATTTTTTAGATAATCGGCAACTATTTTTTCGAACGTTTTACAGATTACGCTTGTTAAACTTATTGGTCGATAATTCTTTATTAACCTTTTACTCCCCCCTTTACGTATGGGAACCACTGCTTAATCTAGCAAATTTTTACAAAACACGAAAGTGATACGTTTATTTTTCATTTCAAAATTTGTCATTTCGGCTTGGGATAGGTTTCGTAAGCAATCGTAAGAATTTACTCTGATGTGACCGAATAATAGCTATTTACTGAAAACAAGATCTAAAACAACAACTTCATTAATATATGATACAACTGATCAGCTGTGTCATCTATTAGTGAAGTATAGGAAGCTCTTTGTGAATCCAAATGAACATTTTTATTCGTATAATAAATAATATCTGTTGCTACAACGTTGCTAAGACAGAAGTGGATCAGAATGCTAGGCTATAATCACTTTTAAGGCATAACATCGGATAGATTTTCATTTTTGTATTTAAGCTGAGTCATACAGGAAGAGTACTTAGATCATCGGAATCAGGTGGTTACGATCGGTTCTTAAAGTAAAAGATGTTTCCAGATGTAGAAAAATCGGCCTTTCGGACAGTTTCACGTCGAAATCCAGCATATTCAGGCCTGAAGATGATAGTAAAACATGTCGTGTGAAAGTAAATCTGTGGAAGGGGACCAAATGATTTTATTCGTATCATTCTATATTCTAATTTGATACATTTTTGAACTAACCATTAGGCCTTTTCACACTTAATATTTGATCTTCCTTTTATTTATCCTGAAAAATATCTTTCAATGAACCCTTGTTAATTAATTCCCTTGGCGAGTATTTATTTCAATGAACATGCACGAGTAATCGCCGGTGTTTGAGTATACACTGGGTGGAGGAATAACTATAAGAGTAGTAGGAGTGGGGAATGAGTTGAACGCGAATGTTGACTATGATATTACTCACGTCTGAATCCGATTTCGGCGATTCAAATATAGTCCCCTGCGCTTAGCCGCGCAAGCTTGAAAGCTTCGTCCGCTGAAATAAACCTTTAATTATAGCGTGTTGACAGAGCTTAGAACCTGTGTTGCACCTCTACGCTTCCTCTGCTCCGTATTCTTGCTCCCTTTTCAAGAGATTCTCCCCCTCCCCTAAATCCCTGATTGCCTCACCACCGGCTGTCGCAACCCCAATTCAATTGGCTTCCTTATCGCGCCTCTCTCTACCACTTTTGCAAATGAGGTCCGCTCACTCGTCGAAATCATTCCCTCTGGAGTTGACGACGTTTGATTCGTCCTTGTTTTTGTATGACCGTCAATTATCGCGAATAATTGAGACACTAAGTAAGAGAATACGTAGTTTCGTCAGTTTTTCACTTTTGTCTACGTGTGTTACGGTGTGCGAACGATGAGTTTTTGTTGGAAAACAGTTTTTTGTTTAAAATACTCGAAATTTAGAATGATTAATACGACTTTAGAATACTTATATCCAAACCGAAAAATTGTAGTAGGATGAACGCCTAATTCGAATAATGACTTGAAATAGTGATTAAAATCCAGAGGTTCCTTAAAAATATTTTTATATTTTACCTTTCTCATTTCGAAAGATATATTCGGTATTGCATGGGCACAATATAAATTGTAACTTTCATGTTTCTTCTCCCGTGAATTGCACTTCAAATTCGGGTAATTATTCCTCTTTCTTTAAACTCTGAACACATAATTTAACTATAACTGAATAATCTGAAGGAAAAACGCACACGAAGTCTGACAGGACCAAGCGAAGTTTCCTCTACCCTTTTCCTTGGTTGTTATCCTTCTCCTTTCCACCACTTTGTATGGCCTCAACGAGGACGTTGGCCGTGGACGATGCCGTACAGTCGGACGAAACCACTTTGCCTTTGCCCACAAAGTCTCCTAAAATGGCTTGAGATTATGTTCCCGATAGCTTAGTTAGTTAAAGCATCTGCCCAGAAAACGGAATATTCCAGGTTGTTGTCCTGGTCCTGTGTTTTTTTTTTCATGTCCGTTTTTCCTTGGGATTTTTTTCTAGGTGGAAAGTTACCTCTACCCTTTTACTTGGTCTTGAATGATTGATTGAACTGAATGTTTTTTTTTATGAGTCATCAATTTGAAAATAAATTACTGCGGAAATCCTTGTTCCAGAATATATTTTGAGGGAATAAATTTTCCGGAAAATTATTTTGTTGGTGAACATATTGAGAGATAAAAGAGCACTATATATACAAAACTGGTACAAGTAAAGGTTTNTTTATCGAAATAAATAAAGTAATTTAATTATTTATAAATAAATATCTTAATAGTTCTGAATATTGCTACCTTCTCTGATTCTTTCACTCAGCATTCATTCATTCAATATGAAAATTACCAATGAAAAAACAGTTTTTCGTTGGAGTAATTTGCGCCTTTCAGGATTTGAGATCTTATGTTTGTCGCTATTCATAAGCTACTTGATAAGGATACGAATCCCCAAAGTGAGTGACACATGACACATAAGAATCTTATATAATACTTACCAATTACATATCCATTTTCTCATATTAAGGCATTTACTATTTTAGTTGGTCTCTTTCGCTCGCTTCATATGTAATTTCATTTTTTAATAACATCTAGAGTAAATTATTTTTTTATTTCCTTTTTCATTGTCCTGTGTATAATTTTAGAAAATGCATATGAGTTCATATCCGGTCCGCTTTGGGTGTCTCATGTTTCGATAACACTGTTCCTTCAGAAGTGCTTGAGTAGAGCAGGAAAGCCTTTTCTCACTTGTCTGTGAGACACGGGAGGATTACACGAAAATGTTTCCAGATTTCCCTTAAACTCTCCTATTGGATGGCGTAATAAAACGCATTCCTGCAAAAAGAGGAATCTGAAAGGGATGAAATGACTGGTTCGAGAATATACGGAAAGATTGGAGAATTGAACGATTCCTTGAAAAGGCTGTTTGGACAACGAAGAAATAAGTGCAAAGAGAGAAATTAATGTAGCATGATGAGGAAGAACATTAAAGGAGAGAAATGGAGAATGTTCCCGTTCTCCGGTGCACCTACATATGTGAGGTATTCAAAGGCATTGTTGGGAGCAGCAATCGATAATCGCCTCGCGCAGCCAAACCACCGCCATCAAAGCTCTGCTACTCAAACCTTGGTTCCGCAAACACATGCGCCACGGCAGAACTGCCTTTGTCAGTAACTTCTGAAAGAATGAGAAAAGAGGTCACCGGAGTAAGCACTTTAACCAGTAGGAGAGAGAGAGAGAGTATATTTGATGCTCGAGAGGAATTAACACTGTGAACACTCCAGAGAAAAGGAAAACAAGGAAACAAAAGCCGAGAGAAAAACAAAAAAGTTCCTGTAGATGTACAACTTCGACGGGCAATAACCTAAGCATCTCTTACACAGACGACTTAGCTTTGGCGCGATAACAACTTTTCTTAAGCATTGAGTATGTGCGAATACATAAGTGTAGATCGAAATCAGTGCAATCCGTGAGCACGTTTATACGATGGAATAAAGCACTTTGTTACCAAAAAAGCTTTCGAGATTCAATTGGATTCCGAGTCACAGCAAGCGTAAGGATTTTATTCGACTAGAAGACCGATTTTTAAGTGCCGGTTCAGTGGTAATATTTACAAATTGCGTCTATACGAATTCATTCAACACCTCAGATCTAATTTCTCAAAATTTCAAGGACGTAATGTAGTGTCACTAACCACGGTAGAATCGATCAAAACGTCATGGATAGATTCGGAAAAGTATCAATTTTTATAATCACGTTTTTATTATTTGATTCTAAAATTCAACAACCTCAAGGCTCACTTATTCATTCGATTTGAAGGATGACAACTTTTAGGAGCATGGCCAAAACGTATTGTATAAGTTCATTATTTGAGCCCGCTGCGTTGATTGTAGCATATCTTCTTATTGTGGTTGCCTACGTTGCTCTCTGATAACCTTTGTATTTATTTATTTTGGAAACGTTTATCTTTAACCTCTTCACATAATCCCACGCATTCCTTTATTTCTCTCAGTATTCCATGGACCATTAAGTATGCTGTATGTACATACCATTTCTTTTTACCTTATCATTTAATTCGTATTCCTTTTAATTTTATTTATCGTTTCCCAGTTTTATCAAACATATCAGCTGCTTGGTTACGTCAATCTACGATATGATCTTACATCAAATGACTTTTCGTAGCTTTTCAAAAATGTTCATTGCTTCCTTTCCAAAGAGTTTTCGTCATAAAAGCCAAAGTCTTATTCGTTTGAATTAAGACATTTATTATTTCCCAAAAAAGTCTTTCTGAGGAAGCAGCTCATGTGTCTAGGAAAGTTCTAAATATAAAAGAACTAATGTAAGGAGGTCTTCAACTAGCAAGAAAATTTGCTGCGTTAAGGGAAAGTGTGAATGTCAAGTCTGAGAAAATGAAAGATGAAGTTAAGATCAACGTCATCCGCAGTTTCTGCCTTGTAATATTGTGTTAATCCGAGGGATAATAATGTCTTGTTACTGCTTACGTTTTGATAACCCGAAAGAGATTTTTGAAAGAGGAAGAAAAGGGGCAAGAAAAGAGTTATATATCGAATGAGAGAACGAGGGCAGAGTAAGAAAAAAAAAGAGGATAAAAAAAGGAAAGATGAATAGGAGGGAGATTGGAAGGGACGATTCAGAAAGAAATTTGGGGCTGTGTTGGCAGAAGGAAAATAAAAATAAAAGAAGATGATTATAAGGGGAAATAAAATGGGAAAAGTGCGTAGAAAAATAGTCATTGATTCAAAGAATTTTTTTTGAGCCGTTCGCCTATTTGGAAATATAATTACTTCCCTCTTAAAGGTTGAAATTCTGTTTGTGCAAATGTGAATTGCTGCTTTTACGATGGTATTGAAGCATCAGAAATACCTCCTTTAGTTAGGAATGCTCTCCTACGAGCTATTTCTCGAGCTCTGCTAATCAATAACAAGCAGTGAATGCGTTTGGTTGTTTGGCTATATTTCCGACTGCGATGGTGGATATTGCGCGGCAGTCTTTTTAATAAGTCGTGCAATGTAACTCCCGCAGCAATGTATGTCTATGTTCGTGTGATGATTCTATTGCGATAAATGTGATTGTAAGGGGCATTTCTGTAAAGTAATTCGTAAGTTAGAAGTTGATGTTTAAGAATGAATGGTGATGTAACGCGATGAATAAAAGCCAATAAATGTTTGTATCATGATTTATCTGATAAATGACCTTTCTCATTTCGAAAGATATATTCGGTATTGCATGGGCACAATATAAATTGTAACTTTCATGTTTCTTCTCCCGTGAATTGCACTTCAAATTCGGGTAATTATTCCTCTTTCTTTAAACTCTGAACACATAATTTAACTATAACTGAATAATCTGAAGGAAAAACGCACACGAAGTCTGACAGGACCAAGCGAAGTTTCCTCTACCCTTTTCCTTGGTTGTTATCCTTCTCCTTTCCACCACTTTGTATGGCCTCAACGAGGACGTTGGCCGTGGACGATGCCGTACAGTCGGACGAAACCACTTTGCCTTTGCCCACAAAGTCTCCTAAAATGGCTTGAGATTATGTTCCCGATAGCTTAGTTAGTTAAAGCATCTGCCCAGAAAACGGAATATTCCAGGTTGTTGTCCTGGTCCTGTGTTTTTTTTTTTCATGTCCGTTTTTCCTTGGGATTTTTTTCTAGGTGGAAAGTTACCTCTACCCTTTTACTTGGTCTTGAATGATTGATTGAACTGAATGTTTTTTTTTATGAGTCATCAATTTGAAAATAAATTACTGCGGAAATCCTTGTTCCAGAATATATTTTGAGGGAATAAATTTTCCGGAAAATTATTTTGTTGGTGAACATATTGAGAGATAAAAGAGCACTATATATACAAAACTGGTACAAGTAAAGGTTTGTAAGACTAGGGAATGTAAACAAGTACAACTTCATATAAAATAGGAAATGCGAGAAAACCCACACTTTTTAGGAGACCGACTAGAAGCTGCGATGTAAGCGGCAAAGCGATTTAATCTTGATATGACAACTTTTCATATCTCGCACGTTGGAAAACAACAAGGAGGCGTTTTTTGTTCTTTAATTTTTAAATATGTCCTTTACGCATTGAAACGGTAACGGGCATTCTTTAATTCGTCTTTTTTTGGCGCAGATAAAAAAGAAATATCTAGAGTACGCGAATATTCCTGTGGAGATTGGTTCCCTTCTGGTCGTATTTTTCTCATCTCAGCATTTGGGCAAAACAACTCTCTCTTCCATTGCTTCATATCATTCCCACGCTGCAAAGACGCATTTTTTAAGAATTAGACAATAAAGAGATAAATAAAGAAGTGTTTAGCGGCAGTGGTTATAGGCCGTCGCAGAGCACGATCTCTCCAATGCTACGCTCAACAACCCACTAAAATCTGTATTGCCCCACTGGTTTATTTGATATTCTTAGAACTTGAGTTTGCGACGAAAGGTAGCACTGCCAAGCGATTTTTTATCAAAGTTGAGAGCTGTTAGAATCGGCTACGAGAGTGGGATGGAAATTCTTCTGCTTAGCGATATCTTAACTTTCTTCTCACAAAATTAGCCATCGCAAACGATATTAGAGACAAAGCGAATCCGGAAAAGAGAGTAGGTAGGGCGATAAATATAATTTAAACAATTTTTATGAAATGACTCGGAAGATCGTTTAATGCGGGTTGCAGTGTATCTTTGGGAATTGGAAATACCCGCCTTTTAAGCGGTTAGCATTTTAAGCGGTGTTTTTACTCTTTATTTCAATAAACCGGAAAAAGCACGTATTAAGCTGGACAGCGTCTCAAGCAAGAACGTTTTAAAGGGTTGTATTATATATATGACAGGCAGGCTAATTTATGGCTGCTGATATCTTTTGATGTGAAACCATCCTTTCCTTTTGTCATGGATATCCTCAAATTCAAACCTTGTCCAATTCTTAATATCTGTCGCTAAATTTAAGCAGTGCAGAAATATCTACAGAAAAATTTTTTTACCTTTAGATATTATCAATCGTTAAGAATAGACCATGATTATGCCAGCCGGTAACCCTTAAGGGCTTAAAAAAATATATTCTTTTTTGATACCGTGAGTCGAGAAATTCGTTGAAATTAGCTTAGTCACGTATAGATTACTATCACTCCAGTTTCAGCGAAGGCCCAGCAAAGAAGGCCGTCATCAGTCGGAAATGGATTCTTTGTTTTCTAGATTTCTGATATCGACTACATTTAGGTTTTCTTTCTTTGCGCCTGTATTTCCTTTTGTGGTTCAGAAGATCTGTTTAACGACATCGAGTGATTGAGATTGCGTAACAGTTTTTTCCCTTTTTAACAGTCGTACCATTATGTTTTCTTTGTGTAATCCACATTTTGTTCTTTTATCTAATCTTCGCACTGCAGATGACTATCAGTTTGGAGTTATGTTGCGAATTTAGAATGAAAAAATGCTCCTATTTTTTCGTTAATTTATGCGAAATTATTGCAAATTTTTTAGCATATAAACTCCTATTCTTTTCAACTCCCTTCATTTCCTTTTCTCTATTCTCTAAAATTTCTGAATACGCCATACTCATTCAATCTTGTTTTGTTTTTATTGTTTTTTGAGCATCTTTCATTTTCGAGGGTCAACTTTCATCAAAATCCAATCTTTATACTTGTGATGGCCGGATACAGTTTAGGTATCAAAAAGGAAAACAGGCAAAGGCCATTTTACTCTACAAATTCTAAAAATTGAAGAATGTATTGTATTTTCCAGATGAAGTTTATAACCGTCGTTATAATAGCCGTCAAGTCGGTTGCCATGTGTTGTGTGGTTTGTAGTGGATTTGCTAATCAATAAAATTTGCGCTTCTAGTGAAAGTTATCTATCAGTTTAATGGAAAAATTAAACTCTCCCGAGTGCCTATTTATGTTTAACTGATTTTAAGTTTCAAATCTTGTTGAATAATTTAATTTTCACCGGTCAAACCTGTTTCTGGTCAATAAAAGTATTATTATTTTAACTATGAATGACTGATATCAACGAGCGATTTCAAAGATACAACATGGATTTGTTTGAATTTTTTAAAGAAGTAACCAACTAATGATCCAGTTGAGGTTGAAATCTTCTGAAATGTACATCAAATATATCAAATGAATTAAATACTTTCGTGAATGAAGTGCCTCAGCGGAAACAGAAAGAAACAGTAAGATTTTATACAAATATAAAAATAGAAAGCAAGCAAGATAAGTAATGGAAGGAAATGGGACATTTTATCAATTCATTACAAATAAACGTCTACCAAGCCGTTTCTTGAAATTTTCAGCACTTTCTACTCTGTGAACATATTTTGATATCGGTAGACATAGGTTAATATAATTTTCTGTGAGATCCATTCCTAGTCTAAAATCTTTTCCTCTCCACTATTTTGTGCAATATACATATATATTTTTTTTCAGTTACGCTGTTTATTTTCCAAGGAAACCTGTAATTCTTGAATATTTTGGAGTTAAAGCCAAGAGAACAATGAAAAGGAATTGGTTTCGATATTATCGCAATCAACAGGTTCACGGCTGTATCCTACGATAGTCGTTAAGGCGTTCAGTTGCCCGCGCTATTAATTTTTCTTTCTTGTGTTGAGGGACATGGTGGTGATTGTATTTGCATTTAATTGCACGAAGTCCCCTCCCTTTCCTCATTTCCCTGCCGCATGCCACTTAACTTGAGCGGCGTCTGAAGGAGATATTTCAGTAACAAAGAGGCGGCCTTTTGCTGTCTGTGATTAGCCGCGATTTAATCAGGACGTTGCCTATCGTTAAATTCTACTTCTAAAATAATCTATCACTCCGGATAAGATAGCAATGGCAATTTATTTCGCGTTAAACAATTGTCTGACCAAATGTGATACAAATTGCATTAGAAGATAACGTCTTCCTCTGGTGTTTGAGGAATGAGGACTAAAAACAAAATTTGATGCTGATAAGAATCACCGTCACTATGATTTTCTTCATTCCTCAATCACTAGATTATCGTGTACTTTTGTCTCAAATCATCGTAAAATAATGTAATTATATCTTTAGACATAGTAAAATGAAAATAATAACAGAAAAACACTTGTACACTTATTATTTTCATTATGGAAAACTACCACCAAGTTAAGGCCGTATTATTGGATTACATAGTAAAATGTTTTTGGGAGGGCATTAAGTGTCATTAATTGAGTATCCTCAGGCAAAAGAAGCATTCATGTTAGATTTAGTTTCTGGGTGAAACTCTTCAAGTTTTAGAAGTCGTATGTTAGAAAACATCGTTACCTTGATGCAAGGAAAGAAAATTAGAACTCGAGAGTGAATGAATTCCAGATTACTGATTTCAAGGAATTACCCTATATAAAATAAGATTAGTGACCCTAATTATAAAATTACAGTAATTCCTAATTGTTAATCCGGAGCCTCCCGTTTGTTCTCCAAAAGCGAGTTCCATCTGCTGATATACGGCTTACTCAGTGTTTTTAAATTTCTAAATCTTTACCTAGGATGTTAATTATCAACTGTGTCACCTTTCCGGTACGAAATATATTTTCATACAAAAATATGTACAGGTACGAAATGTATAAAAATGCTGGTGACTTTGTTTTTTTTTAATGAAGGCGATTAAAAGTGAATCAGTTAAGAAGTCCAAGAGCCCTGACATTGC
>KZ309198.1:446366-462380 GCA_000376725.2 Ladona fulva | reverse complement strand
AATATTGATTAATAATTATACTGTTAATACAAAAGAAAAGAAGCTACCGTATGACACTACCAAATATTCAAGCTAACTGACTGTGTTCTTCGATGAGTCGAGTCGTAACTGTTGCGTTCACGCGTTGCGTCCAGTGACAAGTGTAACACATAAGTCAAAATGTATTGTGCTGGGTGGGCGGAGATCACAGTGTCAGGCTGTCAGAATTCTAGGAATTTATGACCTTCGCAAATTCACAGAATGCATTAAACTATTGCTAGAAAGTTTTGTCTTCTACAATCGCTTCAAAGTCCATGGTACACGAAATTCCACCCCAGACATTGCGAGCGATCGACGATCGACCAAAATCGGCCTCGCGATCGACCGGTCGATCGCGATCGACTTGTTGGCCACCCCTGCTTTACAGGATTTAAGGACCTTTGACTCTTCAAAAGTTATACCTTCAGCCATACCTCCTTTGAGCTAGTCCATTCCTGCTTTGTTTAGATGACCTAGCCTCTTGTGCCAGAGCTCCCCCA
The DNA here is from genome assembly GCA_000376725.2 of Ladona fulva. Lineage (NCBI taxonomy): Eukaryota > Metazoa > Arthropoda > Insecta > Odonata > Libellulidae > Ladona > Ladona fulva. The sequence continues at coordinate 461,862 of KZ309198.1, read as the reverse complement.
TTCTCATAGCCAGATGTGATTGGTAATTCGCCTTTTCCCTTTCCTGCTTTGCCTCAGGTCCCTTGAAGATAGGCAGCTCAGGTTGCTCCGGAATGACATAGGCTTCCACATCAAGTGATATAGACCCTCCTTCTGTGTTGTGGTAGCCAGGAAGTCTCCTCTGACCTGAAAATCCTTCTCATGGTACATGTGGGCACCATCAGCCCCAACCAAGGCCATTTGAGGTGACGCTACTGACGGAAACGAGATTGGCCAAAAGATTAGGGACATGGACGACATTGGTTAGTTTCTTATAGTCAGGAATACAAGCCCAACTTAATTTCTACTTCTCCAACATCACCAGTTTCAGTCAGTCCACCATTTGTCACTGTAACTTCTGCAGGGGGAGAAATTACACAATTTTGTACCCAATCTAAATGAGGTGTCATCGTAGCCGTCGTGCCGGAATCCAGGAGCCATGCCCGCGGTTCCACTCTTACTGCCATGGCAGAAAACATGAGTGGAACTGTTCAGCCTTCATCTTAAACAATTCTCTTAACAATCCCAAACGTCTCATGAGTCCTGTGTCTTCAAAAGCTCTCACCAGGCTATCTCACATTGCCTTTGCCATCGTGCAACTTCTAACATGGACATAACAAGATGGGTGAAGGGTCAAATTAATTTTTGTCCTTGCTTTTTCGTCCATTTCCTCGCTAACGTCTTCCAACGTACCATCCTCTCTCCTCTTGGGCTTATTGGCAGTCCACAGCCTTTCATGTAGCAAATACTTCTCCATGGCGAACTTCCATGTCAAAAAATTGGAACTTCCATTCAGCCTCTCCAAATTTAGCATTCTGTCTGCCATCGTAGCCTAAATTAAAAGGTAACTCATAAATTTACAATGCAAAATATCAAGCCTTGAAAGTTGTGCCTTCCGTAAACACGTGGACCAAATTGATTCCTTAAATGACTTAGTTTCAGCAGCAAAATTTCAAGCCACCATCTCCATGCCACCTAACACAATTTCGCATGTATCACTACCATTACACATTCATTCATTATTCATCCAACGCAATCGTCTACTCAGACGCCTTCAAATTTATAAAGACCCTCTCGATAAAAATGCTCTTAAACAACTTAAAAACAAAATTAAATCTACGGTTAATAGTAGTTTTCTGAGGTATTTTAAAGACCCAGCCTTAGGCGCCCCTTTCCCACCCTTATCTGCTCTCATCCCGGGATAGAAAAAGAACTGCGAGAGAACCCCCCGCGTGCAGTACGTTTTTAAAAGTTATAAACAATTGCAGTAGACAACAATTTGATATCTCCGTCGCATCCTTCGTTCAAAGACAAGTACAGGCGTCTTTTGATGGATGAAATTTAGGCTTTTCATCTTTTCCGTAGAAATTTCCCGGTGAAACATGGACATATCCATTGGCGAGGATTTCAAGTATTTGAAAGTGGCAAAACCAAACTAACCCAACAACTCTTCTTATTTCTGCCACATTTTCTGCTACATGTATTTCAGTCGCTCATCTTCAGTCGTTGCTGAGCAAAGGTTCTCTTCGTAAGGAGAAATGAATGTGATTAATAACTCAAGCGTACAACGACAGATAAGATTATATGATTGAATATTGATATTGTTTGCGTATTGCATGTCTATTTAAACACCCTGTGAGCCGTCTTTCGACGTGTGGCAGGCACTATGACTCTACCTTCCTATTCGATTGCTTTCGCGTCTAGTCTATGAATAGAAATTCAAACAGGTTTATTGTTTCGCATGAGTGTCAAAATCATATATGATATATAATTTGCGAAGTGTCCGTCCGTCCGTCTGTCTGCCTTTCCCCCTAATTATCTCAGAAACTTGACTTAGAGATCTGAAGCAAACTGCATTGCGTTGTGGTCACTTTGAAAGCTCCGCGAAAACTATTTAGTTTGAGATTGTGAGAATTTTGATAAATAAACGTAAAATTACTTTCGGAGGTGGTGTTTATTGAGCTTACAATTGCAGCCGTGTAGGTGGCAGCATCAGCATTAATCCTTACTAATGTAATGAATACATTATGGCTAGGAATCCAAATAAAGATTTTTTATATATTTTCTGGCTGAATTATTTGAAAATCTTTTTCATCTAAAACTACTCACACCTCTGCGAAGACCCGAGTTCGAACCAAGGAGCCCATAATAGGTTTCCATAATAGAATAACGTAAAATACGTTTTGAGGACTTGCAGAGGTTGTTTCTTTTACAAAATTAAATTAGAAATAATGGTCCTAGGAAATCGAGACAAGTGCCACAAGAATGTCAAAAATAATAGATTCTTACTGTAGTTGCGAAATATTGATATAGATCCAAAATTGCCGGAATGTTGATAAATGCGGGGAAAATTTGTAACATTTTTCGGAATGAACAACCCATCCCTTTGATGACCAAGACGATTGTTAAATGTTGATTTTATGAATTTCCCATATAAATTCAAGGGTATAATTAGTTCGTATATAGTTAACGAAAAAAACTGCGTTGGAATTCTGGATACTAGAAATCCTGGTCAAGCATATTTTTATTCCCGGAAACACCTGGAGTCAACTCCATAGCTAAAAATGCGTTTCCGTAAGATTGCACGCGATTTTCCCTTTTCGAGATTGCAAGGGTTTCTTCTTTCGTTCGTTAAAATACCTAAATGTGAACGGATTTCTATCAAACTTTGTTTAATCGAAGGTTAAATCTTTAAGCAACCTTATTCGAGGTTTTACGTTTACAAGTCGATTTTGTTAATAATTCGCATTTTATTTCGAACTTAATCGAAAATTTCTGTAATTTTCATCACTTACTACGGCAACCGTCATTGTTGCCTTGGATTGATACAAGCATTAGAAAGATGAGGTGAGGCAATTTCTATTTAATTTCTTAGAGCGTTTGTAGCAACCAAGCGTTATTTATAGCAACGTTAATATTTATAAGTAAATTTGACGTTATTTTATGCATTGAGAATGTAAAAGAAATATGTTTAGGTGTACCTGGATAAAAATGAGATTGCAGTATTCTCATAGAGTTTAATCAATATTCGATATTTTACTATCCACGAGAGATGTAAATTAATGTAAAGGATGCTACTTTAATTCAAAGCTATTTCTAAATGTTTTCGCTAGATACAACACTTGATTCGCCAGATATTGAAATTTATGTAAATCTATATTGTTAAAAATAATTAATGGTTTTCAATACCTACGATATTGTTGTCCGGACGTTTAAGTTAAGAACTTTGTACATCTGGGATATCCAGTGAATATTTCTAAAATTATCACATTCATGACCACAAGGATCAGATTTAGCCGATTTAATCCATTCAATATCTCCTCTAAGGATTAAAGGAAAGGAAGGTGTCTTTGTAGATTGAAAACGGTTTTCGCCGGAATCGTGTTCAGGAGGTCTAAATCTACCAGGAAAGCATGTCAAATTTGCGAAATTCGGATTTTCAGAAAACTCATTTTTCAAAACTTTGAAGTCGATTTTCTCGCTTATTTGAGGAGCTAGAGGGAAAAGAACGCCGGAATCGTGTTCAGGAGGTCGAAATCTACCAGGAAAGCATGTCAAATTTGAGGAATATGTATTAAAACACATATGTGGAGGGGATATTCCGGATTAACGAATTTAGGTTACATACACTATACTATTAACCATTCCCTTAATTTTGTTAAGCCAGGAGAGAAAGAAACTCACACTCAAAATGTAGAAATTCTGTGGTCTGTCATTAAAAGAGATATGAGAAGAAGAATCGGGAGGATAGCAGTGGGATCGTTTGAAACATATGTGGTCGAATACGTATGGAGGAGTAGACATCGTATGTACTCCAGAAGAACTCTTCAACGACTTCGAGAGAGCTATGAATTGCTTCTACACAGACCAGCAGTAAGGAAGAGAAGAGAAGATTATGCTGAATGCAGAACTTAAGAGGCCGCGGGCTGCACTATGAAAAAGCTCTTTTCAGGGCTGCGATTAGAATCTATTTGCTCGGAATTTGAAAAATTGCCTTGCATTTAAATAATGATAACAGACTTGAAATAATTCCTCTGTCTACTTTCAATACTGCATTCAACCCTTCCTAAATATTATGAGATATTTCGACACTCAAGCGAAACAATAAACCTGTTTGAATTTCTATTCATAGACTAGGCGTGAAAGCAATCGAATAGGAAGGTAGAGTCATAGTGCCTGCCACACGCCGAAAGACGGCTCACAGGGTGTTTAAATAGACATGCAATACGCAAACAATATCAATATTCAATCGTATAATCTTATCTGTCGTTGTACGCTTGAGTTATTAATCACATTCATTTCTCCTTACGAAGAGAACCTTTGCTCAGCAACGACTGAAGATGAGCGACTGAAATACATGTAGCAGAAAATGTGGCAGAAATAAGAAGAGTTGTTGGGTTAGTTTGGTTTTGCCACTTTCAAATACTTGAAATCCTCGCCAATGGATATGTCCATGTTTCACCGGGAAATTTCTACGGAAAAGATGAAAAGCCTAAATTTCATCCATCAAAAGACGCCTGTACTTGTCTTTGAACGAAGGATGCGACGGAGATATCAAATTGTTGTCTACTGCAATTGTTTATAACTTTTAAAAACGTACTGCACGCGGGGGGTTCTCTCGCAGTTCTTTTTCTATCCCGGGATGAGAGCAGATAAGGGTGGGAAAGGGGCGCCTAAGGCTGGGTCTTTAAAATACCTCAGAAAACTACCATTAACCAAATCTACTCTTGATAAACATACAAATAACAAATGGAATTCTTATGTGAATACCTTATCCTTTGAAGATTTATCGCTATGGAAAATAGCCAAAAAATTTACCCATGCTTCACCTTCAAATCAACCAATACACATCAAGAATCAGCTCAACTTCTATCCACATCAAAAAGCCAATTATGCTGCCTCCTTTTTTGCCTCTCTTATGAGCAATGACATCAACCTACCACATCAAGATGACCCAATAAACATTACCTACAATTTTCTTCAAAATTTTCAACCAAATGACCCTCCTCCTACTACTTCCTCTGCAGAAATCTCTATCGTATTAGACTCCCTAAATTGAAAAAAAGCACCAGGTTCAGATCAATTCAGCAATAAAATACTGAAAATTCGTTCAAAAATTCACCCTTTCATTATCCTTCTAACAGATCTCTTCAACTCATGTTATCAAATTCATTATTTTCCAACTTCATGGAAACATGGTATTGTCCATCTTATTCCTAAGCCGCAGAAAGATCCTACAAACATTAGTAACTACTGTCCCATTACATTGCTTTCATCTTTATCTAAGGTGTTTGAAATGATCATTTTAAAATTACAATTAATTTACAATACATTACAATTACACATTTCTTCACATAAAATCATAATTCCAGAACAGATGGGATTCACTTCCTTTCATTCCACAACTAATCAGGTACTTCGCCTAGTCTAATTCATCACCCAAGGATACATCAAGCAACTCAAGCTGTCTTTTATGACATCAATAAAGCATTCGATCGTGTATGGCATCAGAGCCTCATTTTCAAATTACTTACCTTAAATTTTCCAACACCTCTATGTAAACTTATACAAAATTTCCTTCAGAACAGAACAATACAAGTTCGATTTGGAACTAAATTGTCACCAATGTATACACTAACTGCTGGAGTACCTCAGGGAAGCACAATTAGCCCCATTCTTTTCAACCTTTTTATAAACGATCTTCCTTCAGATCCATATATCCAAAAATTCCTGTTTGCTGCTGACCTAACAATTGCATCCCAATCTACTTCTTCTGATTTGGCGATAGAAAGAATCTATTTATTCAACTCTCAATTGCACCTTTGGCTTACCAAATGGCATCTACAAATTAATCCCACAAAGAGTGTCCACCTTACCTTTTTCTTTAAAAAGAAATGTCCTGACCCATCTCCTGCGTTACTAAACAATGCACCCATCCCTATGTCCAATTCCACTAAATTCTTAGAATTCAACATAAATAATCAACTTTTCTGGACTGAAACCATTAATAACAGCATTCAAAAAGCCCAATATGTAAATTTCAAATTATTTCCACTGCTAAATAAACGGAGTCCTCTTAATACCAATAATAATAAATTAAGACTTATTAATTCAGTCATTTTCCATTATCTAATTTACGCCTCAATTTTGTCATTCGATTAATTTAAATACAATATTAAGAAGGTAGAATCATTTTACAATAGATGCATTTGCTCAGTTACAACTTCAAACAAATTAATCCCGCTAAAAGAAATAAAATCTTTCCATCAACTTACTTCCATCAGCAATCTTGTTGCCAAAAAAATTGAAAAATTTAATTTGCAACTTCCCAATATAGATAACCCTCTAATTAATTCTCTATGGGACTATCCTATTAAGCAGCAAAGGAGAAAGAGAAGCATAACATTGCCAAAATTGGTTATTTATAAATTTCAATTCCAACCATATAAAAATAAAACTAAACATAAAAACTGCTAAAGTAATTCATAATTCATTCATCCATCACCTCATACTCATAATCCATTTACAAAACATTACACAATTCACACATAATAATATATTCACTCACCACTCTAAAAACATCTACACACACCACTGGAGTATTCACAAATACACTTAAATTCTTTTTCAGCACTTCCAGATGCCTGCAACCACTGTTGGTTTGTTGACAACTTGCTTTCTACCAAAAAACCCACCTTAACCTTTCCCACCTTAAACTTTCCTACCTCCTGTTGTCTCTGTATTATCATTGTTACTGTCCGCTCCTTCTTATTTACCGCTTACCTTAATGCCAAACGTATTACGGCCCATAAAAGTGCCCTAAACAACACTATTGAGCAAAATTTGCCTAGTTTACTGGTCTCTCTGCACGGTATCTCAGCAGCCCTGAGGAGGATGGTGGAGCTAGCTATCAAAATGTTGGCGACTTTTTCACCTGAACTCACTTGGGTGATAACCAGAGAACATTTTACTCAACTGAAGTGTTAGATGATGAATGAATACTTCCTGTGATTTTCTTGGATTTAATTTATATAGTATTTCCTAAAGTACTATTTCTATTAAACAAAATCAAATTTAGTAAAGTAGTAAAGATATGAAATTAGAAGTAGTATTTTTTTAAAGCAGTAAAGGTGTGAAATTAGTTCATCATTCTCACTTTCCTGATAAGATACATTAAAAATTAAACAAATCTGACTCTATAAATGAGACAATTTCTTTACTATACTATATTTTAACTGTATTTGCATATATAAACTATATATTTAACAGATCCAAACTGCCTATGCCAATGCCGTAATACACCCTTTTCAACTGTCAGGCTAGCACCAACCAGACTTTGCAAAATTCAACTGAGTTAAGCTTAAGATAAATACAGCAGTAAGCATTTTTCTTAAAATTCACTCTTTTACTCTGACTAAAACATAATGTTCCTTCCATAAATTTCTTATGAACTCTCAACATTTTTACATTTGCTCTACTGGAAAACAAACTAATCAGCAGTTTTTATCTCATTGTGAATTTTCTCCTGTTTAACCCTTTCCCTTATATCAATTTCTACAATTCAGAACATAGGGTGATAGTTCATCCCAAATAATCTCCCGTATTTACAGCATGACAAATGTATATTTAAATGGTAATAAACTAATTTACTTTTGATTAGGTAACATTGATAGCACTATAAATAAATTAAATAAATAATTCAATGTTGACAGAAGAGTACACATAGAACCCCTTTCTCAGAATCAATAATATGAGGTAATTTCAAAGCTCAACTGATCCTAAAGGGAAAAAATGTTTCCTCAGAGGCAGAGAAGGCAAGATGTCGGCATAGCCGAGGTATTTGATACGGCTGTACCACATCTAGCCACTCCTGGCTTCTGGCAATTCATCATAAATATGCTCTTAGGCAAGATGCAGAAATCAGAATGGAAAAATTGTAAGGAATGAAGATAATCCCTAAAATATGTAAGCACAAGTAAGTTTTAATAAATCGTAGTATAATAAAGTTAAACATACCATGTAAATGTCATGATAAAATCTATAGTTTACACATATCAATGGCAAAGAGAAAACAAATTATTTGAAGATATGTATGAAAAATAATGTACATACTGTCAAAATATTTATGAGATAATTCCATTCTTTGACTTTCGCACCAATTAGATTCTTAAGGAATGCAATTACCATGTTTACATCTCTTGGTGCAAGTCAATGAAACTTTGTTTAAAGAGAGGCATCCAATTTTAATATAATATCATTTGATGAAAATTTTAAAACAATGATTACAATTTGAATGACATTATAAAAACTCTGACAATGTATATTATTTCTTATAAGAAATAATGTGCATTGTAGAGCATGTATACATGCTTTTGGCCTCTGAAATTATTATCTTTGAGAAAGTTATTTGGAAAGGGAAACAAAGTTAAGTTGTCACGAAGGTATTGATTCTAAAAATACCAAGGAAAAAAAACATGAAAATGTCTGAGGTTTTTTAGTAAAACCTAATTCTCTCGTCTCTACTTATCTCTGAGTATGAATAACTTTTTTCAGACCTGTAGATTCTAGATCCATAGACGATCTACAGTCAATTTTGGTAGCAGGGTAATTGATGAGGTTTAAAGCTGGAAGTTGGAGGCAGAGGTCAGGATTGCTTTGAGACATGCAATGAACCAATCCTCATGTTTACAACTACAATCAAGATCTAAATCCGTTTTCATCACAGCTGTTGTTCAGAACTTCAAGCATGAATAGCCTATTATTGTAAGAAATCATTACACAATTGCATGCAAAAGCAATGTGTCACTTTTGATGGGTAATCCTGAATGACAACCATCAACTTAATCTCCTTAAATGAATTTTCACAAATGGCATGTAAATATATCTTTCATTGACCTATCTGCAATAACACAAGCACTTATATCAAAATATGGATCCGAATTACTTACTTTGTAGGTATTAATAAATATTAAAACGTATACTATATTCCTCAGATCTGAAAGAATAGTTGTTACAAAGAAAAGTATTTGCGAATCTATTAATAGTTAATAGATTGAATTTTTGTTGTTACATTGAATATTGCTCCTGTGTGTCACCTTATCAGTTCAGACATCATCCTCATTAAATGTAGCACCATTTCTGATTATCGCTCCGCCATTGATGTCCTCCACAGTTATAAGGTTGAATTTTTTACATACCAAGTACCAAATGAAAGGAATCACGATTTTATTATCAAACATCTCCCCACCAATGTAGATCTTGACTCTGATTGACTTGACTTCATCCGATTTAAAAGAAAGGGGATTTACTGTTGTGAGCTTGGTTCTCATGTTTACCAACAAACCAACTGCAGCTGAAGTTGCTGAATGTAAAACCTTAGGTGAGCGTAGGCAGATCCCTATATTTAAATTTGTTTTAGTCCCCCATAATGATCTGGAAGATTTCAAAGCAATTAAAGAAATAGTTGACATGACTATTATTAGACATTAGACCTTATATGAAATCATTAGAACCTATTCAGTATTACAAATGTTTACCCTTTGGACATTCAAAGAATTTTTGCAATATTAACCCTAAATGTACCTAGCTTTTGTTGTGGTCCTCACCTTACTAAAGATTGCTCTTCTCCCCCCACTACTAGCCCTGTCTGTGCTAACTGTAATGGTCAGCACTCTGCTACCTACAAAGAATGTCCTCTCTTTAAAGAATTACGCAGGAATATCATTGATAAAGCTAAGGATACTAGATCTGTTGAACCTTCCAACCCAGACCTCAATTCACCTCAATCCTTTCCATCCCTTCCTAACCCATCTTCCTCTTCCTACTCTTCTGTTACCCGCAACAACAACAGACCAACTCCTACATCCACTGCCACAACAGCCCCTCCTCAACCTTCTTCTTTTTCCTTTACTAAGCTACTTGATGAAATTTCAACCTCCTTCCAGAAAGTTCTCTCTGCACCTACTCTAAAAGATAAAATATTCACCTTTTTTACTGAAGCCTTACGCATTATCAATGGATTCGTCAATTAATCTTCTTTCCTGGAATGTGAACAGCCTTCAACCAAAATTTCTTGAATTTTTAGATTTTTGAAGTGACACAGAAACTCATATTGCTTGCATTCAAGAAACCCGTCTTCGTCCTCTTAATAAACTTCCCTTCTCCGCCAATTATAATGTTCTTCGCCTCGATATTGGTTCTTGTTCTAATGGTCTTGCCATTCTAATTCACAAATCTATTTCTTTCAAATATCTTCCCATCCCTAAATTATCTGGTATTGACATCTTGGGAATAGAAATCTCTTTGAACAACACCCCTTTACACATTTATTGAGTTTATGTGAAGGTCAATTGTCTTACTATCACTGACTTAACTTTCCTCGCTTCTTCTAATACCCCATCAATATATATTGGTGATTGGAATTCAAAACACCCCACTTGGGGCTCAACTAAAATCAACAAAAATGGTAACACTACTAAAATTTATCCAATCTCATAATCTCTCTTTATTATCTCCCTTCGCCCCTACCTTTACTAACTCTAGATCCTCCAATCTACTTGATTTTATTATTGCCAATAATTTCACTGATATCTCCTCACCTGTTGTTTATAGAGATATTTCTTCCGACCATTTACCCATTTTAGCATCCATTAAAGGCTCCACTTCCCCTGTTGATCAACCCAATATAAAAACAATTCATTGGCCTGCTTTCACTAAATTCATTGTTAACAAAATTTCTTATTATGCTTCTATCCAAGAACCCATCTCAACTGATAAGATTGATGACCAAATTTATTTATTGAATGATCTAATCGTTGCAGCTAAACTTCATTCTACATCATTTAAAACACCCAGTAAATGATCACATGATTTTCTTCCACATCACATTCACACATTATTCACTCAGCAAAATCGACTTTTACGACGCATTCGTACCTACCAAAATCCTCAGGACAAAATTGCACTCAAACAAATAAAAAGGAAAATCAAGATCTCCATAAACAACCACATCAACATTAAATGGAATTCTTTTGTCGACTCCCTTTCTTTTGAAGATTCGTCCCTTTGGAAAATTGCTAAAAAAATTCGCACATAATTCCCCTTTAAATCAACCAATACTTATTAATAATCAACTTAATTTCGATCCTCAAGAAAAAGTCAACTTCGCTGCATCTTATCTAGCCTCACTTATGAAAAATGACATCAACCTCCCTCATCTGGATGATCCCATTAATCTTACCTACAACTTCCTTTTAAACTTCAATCCCCCTGACCCCCCTATAGCTACTTCTAACATTGAAATTGTAAACATCTTAGAATCATTAAACGTCAAAAAAGCCCCAGGACCTGACCAGTTTAGCAATAAAATCCTCAAAACCCTCTCCAAAGTTCGTCCCTTTGTTTCCTTGCTATGCGACCTTTTCAATTCATGTTTTAAAATGTATTACTTTCCCTCCTCTTGGAAACATGGAATTGTTCACTTAATTCCTAAACCTCAAAAAGATCCCACAAATATCAGCAATCAGCGTCCTATTACCTTACTCTCTTCTTTATCCAAGGTTTACGAAAAAATTACTCTGAACCATCTTCAATCTCATATTACCTTGCAAAAAATTATTATTCCGGAACAGATGGGCTTCACCCCTTATCATTCCACTACTCATCAAGTACTTCGCTTGGTTGAATTTATCATGCACGGTTATATTAGAAAACATCAAGCCACCCATGTAATTTTTTACGACCTCAATAAAACCTGACACAATTTGGCATCAAGGACTGATATTCAAACTACTAACTCTCAAATACTAATTCAAACTAACTCTGAACTTCCCTACACCTCTTTGTAAAATTTTCTACGCAATAGAACAATTCAAGTCCGCATCGACTCAAAATTATCTCCCCTTCATACTCTTCCTGCTGGTGTACCTCAGGGCAGCACATTAATTCCCACTCTTTTCAATATCCTTATCAATGATTTACCTTCTGACCCTTACATTCAAAGATTTCTCTACGCTGACGACTTAGCTATTGCTCCTCAATCTACTTCACCTAATCTTGCTATCGACAGAACACACTCCTTCAATTTACAACTGCATCTATGGCTCATATCAAATGGCATCTCGAAATCAACCAAAAGTGTTCACCTTTTCCTTCAAAAAACAATTCCCCAACACATTTCCTGTCCTTATTAACGATCAACCAATCCCTCCTGCCATGTTTACAACATTTCTTGGTTTTCACATAAATAACCAATTGTTCTGGACCTAAAGTATTAAGAATAGCATTATAAGCATAATAGCATAATAATTATAATCTATTAATCTATTGAGTATAAGTCATGTAACTACGATCAGATACTTTAATTTAACTCGAAACAGAAAAAACATACAAAATTAGGAATCTCCAGCTTATAAAAGAAGACAGAAAAAGCCCCCATACTATCGACAGTCGACTCTTTCAGGCCCTTTTAAATACAAAACAATCGCGACAGTTCACATCGTCTATAAAACACTTTTACTTAAAAAGCTGTGATTTAATTATCGTATAATAACGATCTCTTCTAGTTTGACTGAATCTGCGCAAAAAGAAATGCGATATGGGAAGGTGGTATGTTTTGCTTATGACGTCGGAAGACAACATTCTCGTCGGAAGAGCGATTTGAAAAAAGGCCAATATATCCCAATTATTCTCTCTCGCGAGAGGTCAAGGAAGAGGTTATGTCTGACATCTTCCAATTGCAGCTGACCTCGTTTAGACTATGGACATTAATTCTAATGTGCTTCGCTGTACGGAGATATCAAGGCTGATCAAACGCCTTTCATCTCTTCAATTTGAAGTATTTATGAAGGATAAATTGGGTTTTGCAGAATTTCATTAGCGATCGAAAGGAAAATTACACTGTAGCGAAAACTTCGGTGGCGAAACTATAATTGTAGCGAGCGTGTGTATGTAACGAATCTTCCGGAACCCATCATTATAAGATAATCATTATATTAGGCATCGTTGGATTAAAGATGAAAACAAAGCAAGATAAATAAATTACTATTTCGACTGACTGATAAATCAATGAACAAATGCTAAGTAATCATCTTTAACTATCGGTAGGCAAAAATTTATTTATGGAAATCTGTGAGCGACCCAAACACAGATTTTATGAAATCGTTCTATTACGGATTTTAATAACAATACAGAAACTAGACTATTATAACTAACTGATGAATAGTCTATTGATAACTGAAACTCTAGGCAATTGGAAGTCGAACAGATATTAGGCGTTTGATTCACAATATCACCACTGTGAGAACAGTAATTAAAACAGTATATCCCGTTAGTATATACTCAAAGAAATAACTCACGTTACGAGGTTTTACTCTCTAAGAACAGTTTCGAGTTAGATGCATATTTTTCGGAATAAATACATCACTGATAAAACTGATTTTATTTGAGTCACTGTTAATGTTAATCAACGCGATTTCGAATAACAAAAGGTGATAGATTGATAAGGAAGTGTCAAACAGTAATCGGAGCCAAAATTGCTGTAATGTCATTGGAAGGATTCGACAATTAAGCCAGCGATTGTTGCCCTCGGGAGAGCTGAAGACGAACGCTGCCAGTTATGCTAAAATCGAGAGAAAGAAAAACGATCACGTGACTTCCTTGGAGGTCGAGCTTCTCTCCTGACGGCTGTCAACGAGAAGCCTTTAGCTACTAGTTACTTTAGATTCGCGGGGCGCAGTCGTAATCGCGAATCTTTATGAAATGGATGACGTTAAGTGATTCCGAAGACTCAAGCGACGAGTTTATTCCTTTCGAAGCACTCCTTCGAGCATTCACTCGTGCATACATTTGCAATATTAAACGTTCACGATGTTTACAAATAAAATATACACAAATTTGTGATTTAAGAATGCAGTCCAGAGACTCTGTAGGTTGACACATTGATTATTATTTACCTACATTCACATCTATATAACTGCTCTCCTTTCGGCGTGTGGCAGGGGGTGCATCCACTCTACTCCATGACATTCGTGCATCGGTTCGTTCGCGGAAAAATGAATTCTTGAAACGAGTAGCTCCAGCACCTATTTCTCTGATTTCTCTCAGTATCAGAACAGGGAGGACGCATAATATATCATCTATATAAAAAGCAAATCTCTGTCCGCCCGTCCGTCCCCCTATTTATCTCAGAAACTGCTTGCCTTAGAGATCTGAAACAAACTGCATTGTGAAAATTACATATAACATTGGGAAACTGCATTGTTTCTACGATGCTGAAACCCCCAGGAAAACTATTCTCATCTCTCTAAAGGCTCGGGTTCTAACCCAGGAGCACAAAATACGTTTATATGTATCCATAAAAGATAAACTTAAGAACGTTTTCTTGACTTCCAGAGATTGTATTTTATATAAAACTAGTAAACGCCCCCGTCAAGCAAGACGGAACTTAATTGAGTTTAAATATATCTATTGTCGTATATATCTACGTAGGGGATGAGGAATGTATAGACAAAGATAGGTTGGGTCCTTCAATATCAAGAAAAGAATTTGATTTTGCTTTGAAAAGTTTCTACCTTACATCTACATAAATACCCTGCAAGCCACCTTTCGGCGTGTGACAAGGGTGTAAACACCAAGAGAAGAATTTCCTCTTTAATTTATTGTTATCGCGTAACGCTCGCGGAAAAAATGAGTCCCTAAAACGACTTGTCCTCGCGCCTATTTCTCTTATTTTACGCTCACTGTCGGATCGGCCGAAGTAGCAGAAGGGGGTCGCATAATACCAATTACGTCTTCCGAAAATGTATTTCCTCTGAATTTATCTAATCGCAGCGTAGCTTCTAATCTCCTTTCTTTCTGGGATTCCCAACCTGCGTCTGTGAGCATTTGCGTTACACTTGCTTCTCTATCGTAGCACTTTTTAACAAAACGTATCGCCTTACGTTGCACTTTCTCGAGCTCGCGAGCGTTCTTTTCATCCGCTGGGTCCCATATACTCGCCACATATTCCAGATGGAACCTAACTAACGTGAAATAGCATCGCTCTCTCACTTTTTCATCGCATCTACCTACAATACGCTTTATAAAACCGAGTTTTGTAGTTGCTTTACCGGATATTTTTCGAATATGTGTGCTCCAGTTTAAATTATTGGTAAGGGTGATTCCAAGATATTCTACTGAGTCTACTACACTTAAATTCGTTCCGCTAATTTTGTACGGGCGGATCTGACGCAATTTTTTCCTTTCGAAGAAATTTACTACAGAGCATTTATCTACATTAAGATCTAGTTGCCATTTGTCGCACCACATTTGTATATGAGCTAAGTCGTTTGAGAGTGAAGCACTATCTTCGTCACTTGATATTTCTCTATATATTACCGAATCATCCGCAAATATCCTCACATTGCTATCGATCTTGTCGCTTAGGTCATTGATATAAATGAGGAAGAGTAAAGGTCCGATTACGCTGCCTTGGGGTACG
>KZ309198.1:353232-411344 GCA_000376725.2 Ladona fulva | reverse complement strand
ATATATATACATATAGGATACTAAAGGCGAGGCAGAAGGAAGTGCCTCACGGAGCCGCCGATTTTTTTGCCGTTAAGTCCCGGGTTTGGACACTATGGAAAAAAGCGGACATCCATTCTAGGCATCCATGGGTTCCATTCTAGGAGGCCCCAAAAACGACCATTTTCCCATAAGAATGCATTGAACGCATTTTCAAAAATTCGTTTACCGTACTTAGCGAAAAGATAGATCGTTGAAATTTACGGAATCGTTAGAAAATGATATTATCTTCCGTTTGCCGCAAACGATTTATCCTTAACCGTAACGGATTTATCCTTAAGGCCCCAGGTTCGATGCTAGGTAAATTCTTAATGCAAAAGTTACAAGAAATCATTTAGGGTATTTCTAGGTAGGATGGAACGTTGAAACTCACGTCATCGATAGAGAGCAAAAACCTCTATAGTATACCAAATGGTTTTTACCCTGAGGGTCATTAGTTCGATGCTAGGACAGTTTTTCTGTCTGAAGTTCATGACTTCATTTAGGGTATTTTCCGTTACGATAGAAACTTGCAATACACGCTGTTGTTAGAATACATGATTGTCTATCGTATGCCGTAACGAGAACAAGCTGGATTTCGCAAGGGATTCAGCACTATGGACCACATCCACACGCTGCAAGAAATTATCAGCAGAATGAACGAATACGAGATGCCACTAGTACTCTGCTTCGTGGATTGTGCCCAGGCCTTTGACTCGGTAAGTACCTCCTCCACACTGGAGGCACTGGGGAAACAAGGGATAGATACAAAGTACATCCAACTTCTACGCAGCATCTACAGGGACGCCACAGCCTCTGTAATGCTGCAAACTTTTTAAACTTTTAAACTTTTACTCGTATATATATACGAGTAAAAGCTGCTTGCATACTGCAAGCTTAATGTAAGATAGATTAACTAAGGCATTGCACACCTCCTGTAACACTCCGCCATCCATACACTGAGTTCCATGCACCAACTACAATAATGTTAACGAATTATTCAAAATACGTCCATACGATTTGTCCTAGCATCGAACCTGGGTCTATTAGGACAGATATNATATATATATATATATCCGGAGAAGCGTCTATATAAAGAGATAATATATGTATATATATACACACACACACACTTATATAGATTACTAAAGATGAGGCAGAAGGAATTGCCTCACAGAGCCGGCGATTTTTTTCCTTAACTCTTCGTGAGTCACATCACACAGTCGCAGAGTCATATGGTCCCAGATGTCGTGTGCGTACAAAATAATCACTTCCGGTTTAATCAATAAACACACAGTCTCTGATTTTAGACTCAGCGTTGCATAATGCCATACGAGGAGGCGATTCCGGTGAGTTATATCTCCATGTATGAAGTACGATAGTAACCTAGCCCTTGGCGAAATTTACGTACCTCTTCGTCTATGCTAGTATTGGAGACTTAGAGGGAGACTTGGAGAGTATTGGGACTTTCAGTTTTGCAGTACCTCGCGGGGTTAGGCATCACTTGTGTTAAATAGGAATTGCATCAAGAACTAACTTCTTGACAGGTGACACCAATTGTTTGAGTAAAAAAAAGACTAGCTTTGATCCTTGTGAGAATTTTGTCTTACGTATGGTTGGGCGTGGAAATAGTGATATGATCGTATACATTGAATCAAAAGGGAATATTTTGTTCCCACGGATAAAGAGCACGTATAAAATTTTCCAGACATCTGATAATTTGGATATCGAATAGAATTGGGAACAACCATGGCGACGGAAAATTTCTAGTGTTGAGCAAAAAACTCAGAAAACTGCGAACCAACGGAATATTTATACCCTCCAGCTCATATTTAGCTTTATTATTCGAACAAACTAATGAGATAATTTTACTTAGAATAAAAATGTACTATTTCATTCTTATTCCCATTCTTCACCCATGTAATTGCAATCTCGACCGATCAAATATTCATATTATGGGATGTTATAAAACTGAACATATAGTCTTCGATGTAGCTTGTTTCAATACATCCATGAAATACGATTCTTCTATTAACCGATAGCTTGCATTAGTAGTAAACATTTTAAGCTAGCTACTTATATAAATTCAAAATAGAAATACTTAGGCGATGCTTAAAATCGATTAGCTAGGAAGAAATTTTGTGAAAATGTTAATTTTACAAGATTGCTTCTTTTCTCAAGTGAGATGAGACTGGATATACTTTAATTAGACGATCATTTGGTTAGTAGACGAGAATTAACTCCAGAAGTCACAATACGCAAAGAGTTGATGAAAATCCATCGATAACCTCGAGAATTTACCGCTTAAAATATAATGTGCTTCGAATATGCAGTTCTGTTCGTATATACCAGGTGTGGCCAAACTTTTATCCTTTCCGGGCTACTTATTCTATAAAATAAAGCCTGCGGGCGACTATCAATATAGGCAAAAAGAAATACAATGTTCCAAAATAAATAATACAAACACAAAAACATTTAGCAAAGAAAGAAAATAATAATTATAATTTTTTTTGCAAGTGAAATACCTATTTATTAACTTTGACAAAGATGTTGCGTCTTTTTAATCTTATCCATTTAATTTAACATCTTCAAGTTCACTTAATTTTAGAAATCTTGTATCAAACTCTTTTAGAAGCAGTGCAACAATATCGGCATATTTTTTGTAAGTAAGATTTTTCTTATTTTCAGACTCATCAGCCAGATTTTTATAATGTTTCATATCACTACGTTTTAGTTGCATTGCAAAGATATTTAGTTTTTCTTTAAAAGATTTCAAAATACTTATCATATCTATAATTGTTTTTCCTTTGCCTTGTAGTTGCAGATTTAATTCGTTTAATTGTTAAGTAATATCGCAAAAATGCAAGATCAAGAAGCCATTCTTGATCATTCAATTGCGGATATGAATCACCTTTAGATTTTAAATATCAGCTTATTTGTGGCAGAAGTTCTCTAAATCTCGCTAAAAATGTAGCACGACTTAACCATCTTACATCAGTATGAAGTAACAGTTCACTGTGTTCTTCGCCGCATTCATTCAGCAAAGTGCGAAACTGGCGACGTGGCAAACTTTTAGATCTTATGGAATTTACAATTTTAAATGCAACATCCATAACATGATTGAATTTTAATACTTTTGAACATAGCACTTGAGTATGAATAATACAATGATAATCAGTAAAATTTGGAAAGTCATCATCACCTTTACACAGAGCAACGAAGCCATTTTTGTTACCGATCATTGCCGGAGCCCCATCAGTGGTTATTGATACCAACTTGCAAATTGGAAAATTTCTACGAGCAACATAATTTTTAAACAAATCGAAGATATCTTGGCCCCTTGTGCGTTCATGCATTGGAATAATAGTTAATAATTCTTCTGTAACTGACATATCATCGAAAACCATTCGAATAAAAACACATAGTTGTGCAGTGCCGATATAGTCCGTTGATTCGTCAAACTGTAGTGATAATACAACGCATTTATTAATGTTTTCATGTAAAATATCTTCAAGATTTCCGCTAATTCCTTCTGTTCTACGCATAACTGTATTTCGCGATAGCGACATATTTTTGATGGATGTTATTATTTCCGCTTTATTTTTTAAATTTTGAAACAATATTTCTCCAGCTTTAATAAAAGCCTCTTTCCATACTTCCCCATCTTGAAACGGTTTATTATGTTTAATTAAAGTTTCAGCAACTTTGAATGAGGCAATCGTAGCAGTCTTCGAGTTCGTATTGTATTTGAAAAAACTATTTTGTTGGGCAGTTAATTGTGTCTTCAGTTGTTGCACTTTGGGCTTTCTTAACGCAGTGCCACGTGGATATTCTTCTTCATAATTTTTATGAACTTTTAGAAAATGTCTCTCTACGTTTGCTTTCTTCGGCAAAGCTACAGTTGTATTGCAAATAAAACAGACACATTTATCTTTCATCATAGTAAAGAAATAATCCTCTTCCCATTCACTGTGATAATGATAAGTTTTTATTTTTTTCCGACTGGTACTTGGATTATTCATTCTAAAATAATAAGATGGGGTATTATTCGTATTAAAAAATGCATCAATTTGGTTATAACTTACGTAACAATGATAAACAATGCAGTAACGATGTATCTTATTATTACGTAAGTTATAACCAAATTGGTTCACTTATAAAACAATTATTAATAACTAACATACCTGCTTCTATTCACTGTATGAATAAATAAAAAGAAAAACTAAAATTGCAACTTAATATAACTGTACAAATACAGAGTAACAAGTGGCTGTCACTTTTCACTTATTGTTAGAGCCAGACAACAAGAAGATATGATATGCACGTGCACACATATTTTATCTTGTCTAGACGCGTAGCGACACGTCTTGACCAATAGCTGAACGACTAACGAACGTCAAACTAATGTCAAGGAAGCTCCGTCAAAATCGACGATACAAATGTGAATAAATCATCAACAAGCGTTCACTTCTCAATTTTCAGTAGAATTACGCGCCATTTGATTTGGATTCGTACGGGTTTCATTCGTGAAATACATAGGATGTATTTTTTTAATAATTCTACTCGAGATTTAGAAAAATCTTCCCAATGATTTATTCAGATTTTTCAAATTTTTCAAATTTAACTTCGCGGGCTACTTTTGAGTCCTTGGCGGGCGACCGGTCGACCGCGGTCGACTTGTTGGCCATCCCTGGTATATACGTAGCTTCAGAAAGACGAAGTTTATCTCTACCGAACTTCATTAAAATGCACCTTCGCTCATCCCAACTAAAACTGAATTCCCAAGCATTTTTATACGCGAACGAGAGGATACCGACTTCCTGAATCAATCCTAATTGGTGAAGAATGAGAAATGGAAATGAAGAGTTACGAATCAAATCTTAAACTTCTTGAAAACTGAATGAAGCTTAATTGTATCACTCAAATGGAAGGTTATAGCATGGCTATTAGAAAAAATGGGTAAAGATGAAAAATTTTGACTGAAGGAATGTGATCGGGCCGTCGGATTCGCAAATATTAATATTTATATTATAAAGTAGAGTGCGGGTGTGTATTTACGTACGAATGCTTGCTTAAAACTAGAGAACGAAAAGTTTCAAAACTTTTCTACTTAACATATTTTTAATATTTGACGCCTTTTACTATACTACTTATCAACTTTTACGTCCCGTTGAGAATTTACGGGCAGTTCAGCAATTCTATTTTATAATTGTGAGTGTGGGTGTGTATTTTGTACACAGATATTGGCTCTAAATTACGAGAAATTTGATAATGTTTAAAATTCTCGCTCACGATAACCTGTCCCATTGAACCGAGAAGAGAGTTATTCGATTTTCTTCTAAATGAATGTTTCTACTTAATCCGAATTCAATTCTCCCCGTTAAGATTCAGTTGGCACTTAAGCTAGAATTTGATAAAAAGACATTCTTGTCCGTTACGGTCGCTCGATACCATTTATTTACGACTATAAATGAAAAAGTCGCTATCTGCAGAAATCAAAGCAATAAAACGCAGAACATAGAAGATCTGCATATTGCATTCTCTAGTATTCCCCCTGCCACACGCGGGAAGGCGGCTTGCAGGGTATTTATGTAGATGTAGTTCCAATATTTATGAATTTTTTTTCAAATGTATAATATGAAATGTTTTGCACATTTGAGAGACCTCTGTTACATGTTTGAATAGTAATTGCTGCCTCTAATCGATCTTCTTTGAAAGATCTGTAAATTAGTGGGAAGAGTGGTGTTTACGCGGATTTCGCTTCGATTCCTACAAAAGGAAACCCAATAATGGATCAATTGTATTAACAGTCTTAGAAAATCTTACAACAGAAATTAAACATTTTTGAAGAGCTGAAAATAAATTTTCATTTCAGAAGATCCCCTCCCAACTTAAATGCATGTACCGTGACAGTAGCTTGAGTAATCCTGAAGGGCTGAAGTGGGGTTGAATGTATACGGTGAAGGAACCGCCTCAGGGGAAACCAATCAGTGGGGTTTTAAACCTGAAGAATCGGACAGAATTGTCCTCAGTCGGTAGAAATAGAAGACTTCAACAATGACGAGAAAGTAAAAGATGTTGTTCTTACCCAAATATTCGAGATATTTTTAAGTAATATTACAATTGAGGTTATTAAAATATCGTGTGCCAAATGATTATTGCAGGTTTTGTTGAAGATAACAACTGCTTCGTTGTTGTTGCAGATACAACTTCGGTGAAAGAATTGATGATGTCGACATTGCAAGTTTATAGAAACTGAAGAAGAAAACAATTGACAGCGTTTGAAAGCACTGTCTCCTAGATACGAAAGGATAGACGACACTTTCGAAGAATTGTAATCTCAGTTCCCTCCATCTCTCGGCACGTGAGTGTATTTATGAGTGACCTCCCCCACTTCCCCTCTCACGTGCCTCTCCTTATTCCGTAAAATAAAGAGGCAGCGCTAAGTGTTGGAGGCGAGCGGGAGAGTCGTCCAGTGAAGAAGACAGATTTGCGCTGAGGCTAATTAGTCGATCATTTGTGACGAACCTGTGCGCCACGAGTGGTGGGTCATTGACGTATGTGCCCGTCCTAGCTCCGTGGCGACAATGGGCTTTGACGAACGGTTACGTCAATTTTTCATTCAGAAATTCCTTCATCCCTATCGTGAGACTCTTCCTGCACAATCTAAGTTGAGGTTTTTAACTCTTGATCTTCCACACGGTCGAGTTGGCGTATTTAGGTTATAAAAGTTGGGAAATTTTCGGCGTTACACGGCAGTTGTTGCATTAAAGTCTTTGGAACGATTTATATTTCACTTATTTAGAAGAAGGGCTTACCTTGTATTTCATCCGGGGATATTTTATAATTGTAGATGCTTAGGATGCAAAGTTTAGCCAGTAGAATTCTGAGGGGCTGCTCATCGAGTGTAAAAGAAACAGCGTACTTTTCCCTGATTCGTCCTCTCCTTGAGTACTGCTGCTCGTTTTGGGATCCCCACGAAGTAGGATTAACTTCCAGCCTTGAGATGGTTCAACGTAGGGCAGCTAGGTTTGTTAAGGGTGACTTCAGATTTGACAGCAGTGTTTCAGCTATGATAGAATCTCTCGGATGGAATTCGCTTAGTGATAGAAGACTAGATTACCGTAGGAAGCTTTTTAATAAATTTCTCACTACGGATCTCAGGGAGGAGGTTGTTGATATTGCCATCCCAGTTAGTACCGAACGTGATCTTCGGGTCAAAACGAAGAAGCGTTACAGGGAGATAGTTGCCAGGACGGTTAGTTACTTTTTTCATTCTTTCCGCGGTGTATTAGAGAAGCGAACAGCAGTGCAGGTTAGATAGGTATATCGGTGTTTTACACCCCCTGCCATGCGCTCTAGCGGTTTGCAGGGTTCAAATGTAAATGTAGATACAAAATACTCGATGAATGAAGGTAGAATAAAGGAAGGAAACGCTTAAGAGTGAAAAGCACACTTCCATAGTTTTTGGCTTGATTTTTTTAATATCCAGAGAGGTTCTTTAAAAGATAACCTGAGCAAAAACTTAATCCTCATTCGCGAAATGTAATTTTAATATTTTTTAGAATTCGCTAATGGTAAATATGATCTCTGCGGTTTCAAAGATTTAGCTTTGGATAGATGAACCACCAGATTTGGCCACTCTTCCCTTTTTGCGTGACGAAAGGCTGAAAGAAGGCACGGCTTACATTTTTTAATTAACGCACACGTGATCAACTTTTTCTAATCGTGATTCGTTATCATTTTCCCTTTTCCGAAGTCACCCAGATAGGGATACCATTATCAAATTATATTATTTTTCTAAATGTTTCATAAAAGCAGAATAGTCCAAAATTAGACCGCAAAAATACTTCTATGACACATTCACTGTTTTTTTTAAACCTGAGAAGCTGCAAGATTCGACATTGTAAAAAGAGCTCAGATTCGGTTTGATATGATAGAGACCGTTTTCAAACCGCCCGCGAGGCTGTGGTTGTCGCAAAATTCAGCTTAAAAATGTTTAGTTGATTTAAAATGTTTAGCTGAAAGGTTACATATATGTACGCATTATTATTAACGAGGATATGAAACGAAAGAATCTATTCTGGCAATTACTAGGGGTATAAGAGTACATGGGTATTTTATTATCCGATTCGATTCCAATCTATATCGAAATTAACTACTGTGTTGGGAAAATAACGATTCTCAAGTTTCTGTCGCTTCCCTTGCAGAAGTTACTAAGATCATATTTTTCGATACCGGCCTTTCAGATGACGAATACATTTTTTACAGAAAGTAAACAGTCCGTGAAACAATATTATCTGAATCTTCCATGTGTCGTAGTCATCGGTTTATGTTCTGATCTCCAACACGAGTTTCGGAATAAATTCGTCTAATCGAAGGTAAGCTAAGGAAGTGCGCCAAAAATACCTGTCAAGCGGATCCGATAATGTTCCTCCTGTACCGTTGTCGACTACTGCGCCAACTTGTGCCGAAACGCGGAACTAAGTACAGCGCATTGCCTCGTAAATCGCTTTTTCTAAATTTCCAATGATTTCAGAGGCAATGCATTCCCGCATATCTTCTGAAAAAAACACAAAACGGCGCGCGGCAACATTTCCCGCGTAATCTCCCGGGATGTATATTCGGAGGGCGGAGGGTTTTCAAAGTTTCCAGAAAATAAATGCCGGATAAAGGCAGTAGGCTTTAAACGGTGGGCGAAAGGGGGGTGTAGAAGGGTTAGAGAACCGTGCCGCGGTTGACTGGGGGGTGGTTATTTGCAGGTGGCTGCAAATTGGGCCATTTAGAAGGCTGGCGCGGCGAGGGAAGTGGGTGGGGTGGCCCACGAAGACGTGCCCAGAGGACGCGAGTGTAGGAGGAGAGGGGAGGGGAAGGAAGAAGTCGTCCCTATTCTTTGGACTTTTGACCATTCGCCACATCAGTGTCTTTGAGGAATGGCCACTGTTACTCAGGTGAGTTTGCCCATGTACTTATTATCGGCCCTTCTCGGCTAAAGAAGAACTTTCTTTCGTTCCGTCCTGCACATGCCCGCGATATTCAATTCCAAGTGTTTTTCGCTCATTCTGCGAACTTGATGGGCAATATTTCAGTGCAACGCGCATTATTTCGCAATCGGATTCCAACGGAAGAGCAATTTTGTATGTATTGGAATATTGTCATGCAGTTTTGAACTGAGGAATTCGTCGCTTTTGTGGATTCTAAATAGCTTGGAAAGTCTGAGAGCGAAAGAGTATCTTCAACTTTATCGAGGAAATTTTCGTCTCGTTTCTGTATTGCTCTGCCAAGATGCAGTAAAAATGTTATCATTCCCAACTCGATAATTCTCGTTCCGGCTTTCTGGGTTACCTATTTAGAATAACTTACCTTTAGAAAACGGTAGCGACTATTTAGAAACCCTCAATTACAAAAAGAAATGTTATATCTGATGTACAGATTCTCCGTAAATCAGTTGATTCATAGATTCAAAAATGTTATATACTTTTTTCCATCCGTATTATTTATTCTAAGTTTGGTTTTTCTACGTCGTCATCTGACTACAGCGCAATGAAGATATCAACGCGCGCGAGCTCCGAAAGAAAACTAAGGAGTGATTCAGGAAAGTGATTGCCAGGACGGATAGTTACTTCTGGTCGTTTTTCTCGCGAAGTATTAGAGAAGCTAATAGCAGTTAGGGTGTGAAACGATTATCTGTGTTTTATACCCCCTGCCATGCGCCACTGGCAGGGTTTCAATGTTAATGTAAATGTACAAGTTGCAGCTAATATAATATCATACCTAATGATGGAGGGGATGAGGTTCAGCCTTCGGGCTGTATGTAACGGCAGATTATATTGCAAACATTACCAACAGTAACTTTATCTAATTTAAGTAAACAAGCCTCCAGTCCATACTAAGATGTTCAAAAATATCAGCTTATTATTCTGGGAAATACGGTTTGACGCATTCAAATTTCGAACTACTCGTATACTATGATTTTGAGTTCCATTAGCTTCAATTTTATCTCCCGTTTTAATAGACCTGTAAATGGTCATGAATGTACAGAAATTTTCAAAGATGGTTAACGCTACGAGTGATCTAACTAATCAATAACTCTAACTAAACTATACCTAAGTAAATTTATATTGAAATACAACGACTGCATTATAATTCATTGAAGTGATTTACTAAGGAATTTAACGAAAAATTACTTGGCCGGGTTTTCCTAAGTCCGTAGCTTTTCACCTCTAATTCTCGACTCACGCAAAAGACAGTTTTTACGAATACATTTTACTGCTCGAACTTTGTTTTGAGCTTCCACATAAAAATAAGCGCGATATGGTGCGGGTGACGTCATGTGTCGTGCACACACGCTCAGCACGGGCGAACTAAATGGCCGTTCTGTCAAAGCAGAGTCGAAAATGATGTCAAGGAGTGGCACCTTTTTCGTACCAAGAGAGAATGTTAATTGTGAGACCCATTAACAAAGCAGTTCCTCCGTATCCAAAGCAAATAGGTCGTCGTACATTTCAGAACAAATTATGTAAAATATTGAGATAGAGAGTTACCTGTTTGAGATATTTAAAGAACTGGATTGCTCGTTTATTAGCACTTGTTCAGAAGAATAATTAGAAATCCATGAAATTAGAAATCAGGTTTCGTAAATGAGAATGATTAGGAGTGCAAAAATGATTTAGCTAATCAGGAATTCTCGTCCCCCACTCTTATGCTCATGAGTAACTTTATGGAATGGTGAAAAATAATTTTCAAGCAATAATATAAGACCTCTAGAAAAGCTTATTTAGAGAATTTTATTTTCACCATAAACTATCCTCAACTTAATTCTACTCTTATTTTCTGTAGGTGCAGACGGAATGTAACCAACTAATTTTTTTTAATGTATTTATATGGACGTTGTTTTCATTTAGTATCAAATTTAATAATATTTTCAAAGATATAAAACATTTCTGAGTCGAATATGCTATTCTCACAAGTCTCCTATCATCGACTGTATAAAATACAATCATAATTGTTTTGTTCAGCATTTCTGTCAATCGTTCTCATCTTCGGGAAGTACAATTCTTAGTGATGATGCGAATCATAAACGCCAGGATAGTAAGATGTAGATGGGATCTCCATTGGTGGATATAAACGGGTATCCAGTACCATTCCAATAAATATTAATGTGCAGAATTTTCCTCTAAAGTTGCTGTAATATATGTTCGTCTTATGTTTTGATTCATTACATTGACGAGACTGAGATAGTCCAATGGGAGACTGGAACGCCTGTTCGTCTGAAACTGCGTAGGCCACTTGAGGGTGAGCGAGAATCGATAAAAAGATTCAATCAAAGGTACAGAGAAAGATATAATATAGTTGATTTCCGTATTTAGAACTATTGATTTTCATATTATTTAAGATATATAGGCTGAAATATTTGCAATATATCGCTAGATTTGAGTCCGACTTTTGATAATCATTAATGAGTAAATACCTCCTATTTGAAGTAGATATTTTTGTAATAAAGGGAAATCAGTTCGTTTCGAGCGTAATTTTGATTTCCCTCAGCATTGGCATCGTAATATATTTAGAATATCAACAAACACTTACGCCATTTCGCGTCTTCAGGTTCAATCTGGGAATTAATCCATAGTTAGCTACGGATTCAGTTGAATATTTAATTTTGGGATCGCATTTGAACCATTCCGATTTCAGTTTTTCTTGAGGATATTTAAATTAAAATTGGTGAATGGAATAAGCATACCTTAAACAATTTTCTGCTCAGTTAAGCTGTGTAGTAGCTTTATACATAATGGCTGAAAATGAGTAATTAGAATTGTTAAACAATGTATAGTCAAAATCGCATTAAATTCTATCCTAACCATCTTAGATAAAACACTTGGTAACTTCCACAATATATGGGGGGGGGCAAGAGAGGGAGGAAGGAGGTGGGTGGGGTTTAAGAAGGGAACAATTTGAGGGTAAGGAAAGAAGAGGAGATGGGAACAAATATTCATTGGTGAGAAAAGCCTTGTTCTTTTCTGAAATCTCGATGATTTCAAGTGCGTCGAGGCGGCGACCTTTCATCTCCTGATGCAGAAGTCGAGGTTGGAAGTCGCTGCTGTGCTTCTGCTCATTAAGATGTTCCGCGAACGCAGAATTCGGCCCCCCCGTACGTAGGCAGCGTTTATTTTCGGATATCCTTTTTCTTAGGGCCCTTCCGGTCTGCCCCAGATAGGTAGCAGGGCAATCATCGCAGGAAAGTTCGTATACCCCACTAAGAGACTCCAGGTCCCTCTTGTCTTTGGCAAACTTTCCATTAATATTGCGCCTTTCACCTACCTCAATGCTCTTGCGGTTGCCTTCTAATTTTACTCCTAACCTCTCTAATAAAAGGTGTATCGATATATCTATTTTTATTACTCCTGTTTCATAACAAGAAAATACTTGAGTGAATTAAGTCAGTGATTGAGTAGTAATTGGTAGACTACCAAAAGAGTAAATCCAAGTCAGCGAAAAGGATATTTGTCAATTATATCCTAAAATGAAAATTCTGGTTAACATAAATCTTTTAGATGCTAACATTAAAAAGTCTAGCATCTTCGACGACTAGGGAATTTTAAAAGAGTGGAAGATTTAATATCGAAATTCTATTTTATTTTCGGATATGCTTTAGTCGATGGCTGCTATCTGTAAATCTTGGCACGAAAATTGTTACTCTACTACTAATATAACTATTTGTTAATAAATTAGTACTGAATGAAATAGGCTAGAATTCCTCGCGCAAATATACCTTCTTTTGCAAATTAAAATGTTATCTCCGATTCGACTTAAATCCACTACAACACCTACGATTGATAAATAATTTATAAAGCTATTTCAAGTAACTCCAACTACTTCTAAAAGGAAACTTCCTTTCAATTGATCATAGTATCTAATATTCCGATTCTATTGAAATGGTGCACAAAACTTTGGTAATTAGCGAGGGATCAAAAACCAGTGGTGCCTAACATTTGCGAAGTAGACGAGAATCGACTGAGGGTTGGTGAAGAGTTTACTCTCCACACAACCACTGAGCGGAAAGACAAACAACACCACCTCTGAGATACTGTTAATTTTTTTAGGAATGTTGAAAATGGAGTGTTGAAGCCCTGTGAATCATGTGGTCTTGCTCAAACGTTTAAGTTTTGCTCTCACGCCCAACAAGGCACAGACGGCATGCCGTGATTCCTTCTTTAATTTCGTTAAAGTTAAATGGATCTTAAAACGAATGGTAAACGGAAAATAATTAAGGTGTCAAACAGTGAAATTGAATTTGTTCTGAACTAATAGATTGGTATCAGACTTCTAAGAAATTTTATTCTTAGATAAAGATATTTACAAGCTAAGAAACGGTAGCTATATTTTTGGTTTTGGTTGTCGATTTGTAAATCATATTCGCCGACATCTACATAGATGTCTGATAATTTTGTAATAATATTATCATTCCAACCAATGCACAAGGGTGGTACTTTATAGCTATTAGCAAATAGGGGAACGAGGAATTATTTTGAGGTAAATTAACGCTGAATTCTCACCAAAAAATTATTCTGAATCCTTTCAAAGAATAACTAATAATGGAGTGGGAATTTTTAGAAGTCTGCATTCATCGGCTATGTTAAAAGCAGCCTCAGAAACAATGGATAACCCCACAAGTTGCAGTAATATTACCGGAAACATTCATTACTTCTTTAATTAATACTCAAGCTTTGTCTTATCATATATATATATANGAATGAAAACTTCATAAATGACATTATAAATTTTCCTTTAAAGTCGTTATGTGGCACTGCTATGTTGACGATATTTGGAAAGGAAGTAACCGCCAACTCGTATAATACTTCTCATTCGTGTATTCTCAACACCCATCTCCAACCTTAACCCACGAGCTGGAGTCTTTGAATTTCCTGGATGACACATTAGCTTTAAAAGATTCGGAAGAATTTAGTTACCGAATCTTTCCTGCCGAAAATCTTCGCCCTGTATTTGATACTGAATGAAATCTCCGCTCTCACCTTTGCAATGGCCGTGACCGAACCGATGAAAGGAAAAACTCGAATATGTACTTTAACTACTCGAACGTGTAACTTTAACTGAATGGTATTTTCAAACACGCACAGAGAGAAATTTAAGGAAATCGGGAAATTCCCACTTCGCCATACATCTGAATGGTAACAATCAGAAAGCATCTTTTTATAATTTTCCCTAAAATTCTCAACGTTGGTCATAAAGGAAGGGAACTCGAACTACTAGAGCAGCTGCAAATTCACCGCCAACGCGTTCTCCATGAGTTAATGAGTATCTCTCTGCCGAAAATCAACCAAACCTACTTAATTCCGTACTTCCCCGTTTACCCCCTCCTTCATTTATCCCCTAATAATTCTTTTCCGAGGGAGTTTCTCCCTTCTTTCCAATGCACAACCCATTTCCTCTTCCTTTCCTCCCCAATCTCCGTTGTCGCCTTCTTTTGTATTTGAGTGTGTTACATTTCTTCTGGTTAATTGAAGGTCAGTTAGAACCTTCAAGACCGGTCGTGTTTCTTTGAAATATATTTTCTGTGGACGTAGTCAATTTTGTTTTCATTGAATTAAATAAGAATAACTTCCATAAATTATCGCCATAATTATTTAATTATGGCGATAATTTATGGAAGTTATTCTTATTTAATTCAATGAAAACAAAATTGACTACGTCCACAGAAAATATATTTCAAAGAAACACGACCGGTCTTGAAGGTTCTAACTGACCTTCAATTAACCAGAAGAAATGTAACACACTCAAATACAAAAGAAGGCGACAACGGAGATTGGGGAGGAAAGGAAGAGGAAATGGGTTGTGCATTGGAAAGAAGGGAGAAACTCCCTCGGAAAAGAATTATTAGGGGATAAATGAAGGAGGGGGTAAACGGGGAAGTACGGAATTAAGTAGGTTTGGTTGATTTTCGGCAGAGAGATACTCATTAACTCATGGAGAACGCGTTGGCGGTGAATTTGCAGCTGCTCTAGTAGTTCGAGTTCCCTTCCTTTATGACCAACGTTGAGAATTTTAGGGAAAATTATAAAAAGATGCTTTCTGATTGTTACCATTCAGATGTATGGCGAAGTGGGAATTTCCCGATTTCCTTAAATTTCTCTCTGTGCGTGTTTGAAAATACCATTCAGTTAAAGTTACACGTTCGAGTAGTTAAAGTACATATTCGAGTTTTTCCTTTCATCGGTTCGGTCACGGCCATTGCAAAGGTGAGAGCGGAGATTTCATTCAGTATCAAATACAGGGCGAAGATTTTCGGCAGGAAAGATTCGGTAACTAAATTCTTCCGAATCTTTTAAAGCTAATGTGTCATCCAGGAAATTCAAAGACTCCAGCTCGTGGGTTAAGGTTGGAGATGGGTGTTGAGAATACACGAATGAGAAGTATTATACGAGTTGGCGGTTACTTCCTTTCCAAATATCGTCAACATAGCAGTGCCACATAACGACTTTAAAGGAAAATTTATAATGTCATTTATGAAGTTTTCATTCAAATTCATTTAAGAAAATATCAGCAAGCGACGGAGAAAGGAGCATCGCACGAAAAGGCCCTCGTCCTCTTTGTAATGAACACGAAATAGTTTCTATACATACACACATTGAGGTGATT
Source organism: Ladona fulva (assembly GCA_000376725.2). Lineage (NCBI taxonomy): Eukaryota > Metazoa > Arthropoda > Insecta > Odonata > Libellulidae > Ladona > Ladona fulva. The sequence goes on along the minus strand of KZ309198.1, from coordinate 395,672 downwards.
AAGGAATTCATTTACATACTCAGTACTCCAATTGCTCTTGAGTATCATAGTCCTAACGATATTGATGGTCACGTGCAGTCAGTCGTCTAAGGAAGGGAACAGTTTCTGATAAAATGGCTATCCTTTATAAATATATTTCCCGTTTAATATTATATTTGTTAGTTGGATTCACGTTTTACTTATTCTTTAGATCTTATTACACGACCAGATTCATCCTTCACGGATTCATCGCCCTTGCCTAAAACTACCTACCCTCACATAAACGTTATACGTTACACGTAATACACGAAACCTGAGATCCTAAGAGTTTCCTAAGATATGGTTAAAGAAGATCAACTACAGACGAATATAAACTCCGCGACCGATTTGTTTTATCTGAACGAAAGCATCTGAGATGTCGACTCTCCCACCGCCTTTCGGCAAGTTGTTCGGAAAGAATCGCGGAAAGAATGAGTCCCTAAAACGACTTGTCCTCGCATCTATTTTTGTTATTTTACGCTCGGATCGGCCGAAATAGTAGGGGAATCGCATAACACCAATGACGTCTTCCGCAAATGTACTTTCTCTGAATTTATCAAGTAATCGGAACACAGCTTCTAATATTCTTTCAAGGATTCCCAACCTGCGTCTGAGAGCATTTGCGTAACCCTTGCTTTTCTATCGTAGCATCTTTTAACGAGTCGTATCGCCTTGCGCTGCACTTTTTCAATATCGTGGGTACACGATTCATATGCACATATCAATGTGCTTAATAAAACCTAGCTTTTTAGTTGCTTCACTGCAGATTTTTCGAATATGTGTGCTCCAGCTTAAGTTATTCCTAAGAGTGATTGCGAGACATTCAACTGATTCAAAAACATTTATATTTATTCCACCAATTTTGTACGGGTGGATCGGATGCAATTATTTCCTTTCGAAGAAATTTACTTCAGAGCATTAATTTACATTGAGATCTGGTTACCATTTTCCACAACCCCTTTCAATATGAGAGATAAAAAGTCAGCAAAGTGCAGAGCTATATTAATTTCACCACATTATACGGAACATTCTTTTGGTAAAAGTTGCTTTGAATTTGAAAAAGGATCGTCCAAGTGAGCGATCCAAGACTTTGCCGAGGGAAACGTAAGATCTCTTTAAATATGAGTTTTTTCTTCTCGAAACGTGAAAGGGTCTTTCCGATATGTCTCACAAGTAGATCTAGTTTTCTCCGAAGCACGACTTATTCCGAAGTTTTAGCCGCGTAAAGGAAGCCACAAGACAAACTTTCATGGACCAATATTATAGGGAAATAATCAATTCCCCCGGAGTTGGAATCTCTAATGGACCGAATGGGAGCGTCGGTTGGGTGGGCACTTTCGGAAATTTGGTGAAGGAATTTTCTCTTCTTTCTCGTTCCACTTTCACTCTTTCATTCCACTATGGAAAAAGGACACATACGCTGTCTACCAATTTCAGTCTCTGTTATTGAAGGAACGCGAAATGTATGAATGCCCACTTAAAGGATATGAAAGAAGACTTACAAACATACATTCATAACAATTTTTCGTTCGTTTGGACTCACGGAAAGAATGATCGGAAGTCGAATGACGAATAAGGCAATTCTGTAGGGATTTTTCAATCCCATGATTACTGGATGGTGATTACCTGTATCCGGTATTTACGAGATTTGGTCTGTTATCATATATGTAAAACGAAAAATGTCTGTACGTTCGTCTGCCCGTCCCCCTCTTTGTCTCAGAAATGGCTTGATGCAGAGATGTGAAACAAACTGCATTATATTTCTACGAGGTTGAAGGCCCCGCGAAAAATATTCTCATGTCAGTAAAGGCTCGGGTTGGAACCCAGGAGCCCATAATACGTTTCCATAAGAAATGTACGTAAACTATGTTTTCATGATTGGTAAACTATGTTTCTTTTGCAAAATGAAATTAGAAATAAAGGTGCAAGATCGAAATCGAGAAAAGTGTCAAAAAAAAGGAAAATTAAAAATTCTTATTTTAGTCGTGATATATTGATATATATTCAAAATTGCGAAAATTTTGATAAATATACTGAACATTTGTAAAATTTTGTAATAATAAACAACCCATCCCCTTGACGACTAAAGCGATTGTTAAAATCGAGCTCATGCATTATCCCATCAAAATACTCGAGGATAGTCAGTTCATATAGATTTAACTGTAGAAACTATTGACATTTTATAAATAGTAGACAATTTTCTGAGATTCCCACATACTAAAAGTACTATATGTAATTCACGGGGGCTAAAATACGGCCATGCAGGAGTATTTCTTAATCAACCCGATTTACTAAAAAACATTTATAGTTAGTTAGTTAGTAGCGATCAATATGAGGAAGAAATATTATGGCGAAATAAGGGAAAATGCTTGGGAAACGAACGAATTATCAAATCCAACGAGCTTTTAAAGCTGTGAGTTTCTGTTAATCCCACGAGCATGATGTTCATAGAAGTCGAGTATTTAATTTTTAGGAATTCTGCTACAATTCCCAACAATCATTTAAATATCAGCAAATTTCTTCGAAATATATCCAGGTTCAAATAAACCATCTACCGGTAGTAAATATATTGAGTTATTATGATCTTACGGCAGAACTTTTTTGTGGTTAGGAGGACCAGATATATACGATAATAGATATATTTTTAAACTAAATTAAGTCCCGTCATGCTTGACGGAGGCGTTTACTAGTCCTTATTATAAAATCCTGTCATTTACACCGGAAGTGACTTCAATTTTTGTTATACTCCGCATGTACAATTGCCTTCAATTATAAACTAAAGCAAGATAGTGTACGCATATTATCCAACTTGTGTGTGAAAGTGAACTTCTGACAGTTATAATTCGAGCTTTGCTTCTGATTTCAAACTGCTCGACACCACAGTCTATCTTATGTCAGAGGTTACATTTTGAGGAAAAATGTATCGGAAACACTCTTGGCGCATTCCTTTTCACCAACGAAATCGAAATTAATACAAATGAATAATCATTGAATCCTAAATGAAAAGCATTAATTTTTTGTTGAGTGCTACAGTTACATCTGGATCGCAACTTTCTGTCCATGGTTCCTCTGATCTGGTTCCTAAAAAGTTTAAAAATCGACATTTTATTTAACAATGGGGAAATACTTTCTGATATCTGTTACGGGAATCTCTTTAACCTATTCATTCTGTAACCATACGACTCGTCTCAGCAACGCTTTCTTTCAAATGGATACACCTTTTCTTCATTCGCCATACTCACAATTATTCAATCATTATACATTCACTTAAGATCACAAAGCAATGATACTTCCGTTTAATTGTCTGAAATTTAGCATATTCTTGTATATGTCGGTCCAATTTATTTCCCTTATTATAAATTGATACCTAAACTCTTAGAGAATTAGTGAAACAATATCGTAGATATAATAATATCATAGATGAAAATAATATCGTTCTATAAGTAAAAAATTTCGATCCTCTGACGGAAAGTATTATTCTCGAATTAAACAGTAGACTATAGCAATAATAACTCAGAATATCATTTTGAGAATCATTCGGTTAAAGTTTGAGATCATTTGAAATATAATACGTTTACCTGTTTTCTTTTGTTAATTGCAAGCATGCTCTCATCCTTCATGTTAGTCAAAACTATACATTTCCTGACTTGCAATGATCACAAAGAGTTGAGGGACTACGGCAATTCCTAATTTATTATTAATTACATAAAATGCGATTCTTAAGCCCCTGGGAAACAATCCGAAGGGATTCGTGAGTAAAAATGTTTTTCCCTTATTGATGTAGAGTTCTACCTCGCTATTTTATTTAATTATGTTGCCTGCCAATTACAATGACTAAAGCATTTTAATACTAAACTTCTCGTAAATAATTGTATCTACTTATTACTACAAGAAATCCAATCAAAAACTCAATATGTATGAGTAAGCATAACATTTTGGGCGACCTTGGCCTACGGAAGATCCACAGATGTAAAAGATGCAGGTATTTTGCCTCCTGATCAAAAAGTACGATTTTCACAAGTGTTAACTTGTTGTCTTAGTAATTGTAATTTTTTGCTATATAAACTGATAAAGAAGACAATCGCCGTTTCAAGGAATCATTATCAATTGCAACTCTGAGAGATAACTGCACTGATTAATTGCTTGGTTGCCTTACTCCAGTTTTGTTTCAAGTCGGAACGCCATCGACTCGCTGTAATTGTCATCGTACTTCAGTGATTACTATCATCATTTATTTGCATACGCTATTGATAGACTTCACTTAATCTCACTTGTGAATGCTATTTCTGCTGAAGGAGGTAAGGTAATTTTTCGCAATTAAAACAATCTTTGCTTCTCGTTATAATATTTTCGATTTTATCTATTATTAAGGTACATAACGTATGTTTTGTTACTCAGAAAACTATTCAGCGAGATAGAACCCAAGGCTATTACAATTTAAAGAATAGTTATTAGAAATAAGCTTCGACTACGAGACAGCTGTAGGAATAGGGATGCTGCGGTTGGAAGCCAGCTCAGCTTTATAGGCAAATAGACTTGATAGACAGGGGCAAAACATGGCTTAAAAAGTGACGCCTACTATAATCCATTAAGATAATGTTAAAATGAACATTGGTGTGTAAATACGTATATATAGGACCATCACATGACTTGCAAACGTCACCCGCAGCATTCAGTAATATCTAGCATTTACTGAAAAGAATAATCGATGTTTATTTTTCCGGTTAAATAAGTAGCAAAATTATTGTTTCTTACTAATTAATTAGTAATTATTTCATTTACCTTCTTTCAATAATGGATTAAGGAAATTAGTCTAAAAACCGTTACTTTTTCTAGGGATTAAGATCCTCGGAAACTTGTTCAACCAACTGAAAGATCTTAACGTTGCACTTCTTGTGAAGTCTTCATGTTTCGTTTACAGTCGAACTCTTAGAAATGGCATATTAAGGATTTCGAACGAGTGTTGAAGTTTTATTCCTTTGCACTTTATTTTGAAATTTTACTTAACGTAGCAATAGAAACTTTCAGAGAAAAAATATTCGTAAGATCATTCGTACATACATAAGTTATGTATGTACTTTTTTAGTTTCTGAAAGATAAATTCATAAAAGGAATCGAATGGAATGATTTATGGCGTGTGGCTATGTCAATCATGGTCTTGCCAATGTCCCGGTTTTTCTAAGATGACTTCAAATTTACTAAATACGTACGTTACATTTGATTCAATCGTTGAATTTTGTGTAAATTTTATCTAATGCAGGACCACAACCTAAAATTAATTTACCTCCCGTAAATAGCCATATATATTTCCGACTATCGCCAGACCATCATTAATTAATCTTGCTTTTTTGGTAATAAAATATCAAAAATACCTTCAACAGCTACATATCAGATAATAATAAGGGTGCAGTACATAAGAATATTGAATCAATATTAATTCCCGAGAATTGTAGTTAAAAACGGCCTAAATTACGTGGACAGCCATGTCCTCAATGTGTCCATATAAATTAAGTTTATCAGCGCTATTAAAAACTACGCGAAGTCGAATTTTAATTAGTATAATTGGTATCGATCATGGATGCTCATGAATCAAGGTACTTCAATCTTAAAATCGATAAATAAGTGATCAGAAAAAAACATCATTAGATACCTTATCTCTAATGAGGACTAAAAATGTTCTGATTTCTTATAAACTGTTACAAAATCTTACGAAAGCAAATTGTTCCCCATTATCACTCTTGAGTCACCGCTTGATAGAGGACGGGCGAAATTGGAATTTTCACAAAGAATAGATGACGTAATTGTAACTGGAGTTGCACGAATTCTAGCTTAATGTTCACCGACAGTTAAAGCATGCTATCCATAATCCCTTAAGGATTACCCTTAGGTTGGATATTTTGGATATATATCTTAACCTCTGTAATCTACGTCTACGGAAACATCCTTTCAGCCGACTTTCGGAGTGTTAAAACCGAGCGCTTGAGCTTTTGTTACTGTATATCATTGGCGGAAAGCGTAATCGGATAAAAGGGGTCTTGACGTCAAGTTGACAACAATAGAGAAATCGAAAAACTTTATGAAAACTTTTCGAAAGTGAAAACCTAATCATGAAAATTCACTTTAAGGGTTAATCAACATTTATCTGCAACAGAACTTTGAGAAATCAGATTTAAAAATATTGAGGAATAATCCTTTTTTCACTAACATTCTAACGAATTTCCCACGAGCGATTCCTATTGTAAGTATCACCACTTCATGGCATATAATATTATTTCATTGAATAGTTTCATTGAAACATGATTATGATGACAATGGAGATGAAATTACTTTCAAAAAAGTGTGCGGAATGTTGGGTAGGTAGATTTTTTCAGAAAATCTTTCGCAGACCGCGGCAGTTTTCGAAATTTGACGAATGTAACGAAGTGCAGTTCAACATATTCCGCCATGCTTATCGCTTTGTCCGCTCGCCCTCCGTCATTTTTTCTCCCCTAAGCGCCGCCCGTGACCGGAAGAGCCATAGTGGATAAATGTCGGATCGCCATCCCATTCGAATGACAAATAAGCGATGACTCCTTCCCCCGCCTTATTAGTATTCACGGAAAGGCTTCTGTTCGGCTAGGAATGAGAGGGGGCGGCATTTATGATGAATATGGTGAAAGAGACACGAAAAAGGTTTGGAGGGTTGATGGATGCTACGGAGGGTATACTGCACACCGAGCCCCCAAGTTTCTTCTCTCGAGTTTCACGAGAATCAGCGAAGAACCGATTGTTATCAAAGTTATAGCGCGTTTTACTATCTAGAGACCGGAAAAGGTGCGCTCTTCCGCCGAGAAATTTTGATGATTCTAATCTGATCTTCTGTGGCGTCTCCGCCGCGGACATGTAACACAGAATGATGATTCTACCGTATGCGGCGGTCTTCTTTGTCTTAAACGATAATCGACGAAACCATATAGCTACCGGTCACCACTCCGTGAGCGACTGAAGGTTCCGAACTTGGAAGACGTAATATAACGTGATTTCCCTGCGCCGCTCTTTCCCCTCACTGTTGCTATGCCAACGGTCCGCCATTACTGCGAAACATGTTCAGTTAGCTTTTATTTTCTAATTTTCCCGTTAGAATCCGTCCGAATCCCGTCCCAAAATGCACTAATTTCGAAGGTCTCTTCAGTTTTGGAATGGAACATGATATTGAAAAGATGATTCGATTAGTGTCGAAAAGGTTTCTTTTCTTAAAGGAATTTAATTTTCATTTCTTATATTATGAAATGTTTTCTTTTTGAGTATTTTCATTAAGTTACTTCTTCTTTCATAGAGTTTATTAAAACGATAAGTTACTCAGTAAGTCTTACTAATGGATTAAAGTGAAATCGATCAAATTGTGAACGTATAGATCAAAAATACAAGTAAGGGCTTATATTTGTTTGTTTAAAATGCTTTACAATTGTACTGTGAAACAAAAAAGAAAAGTTTTTCCTTTTGAAACAGCCCCAGTCTTTTCCGTGAGATGAAATAGTATATCCTATAATACACCTGTCTAATGAAAATTCCAAATCGGCAATGAAAGATAGAGTATCCATTCTATAAGAGCCGTAACTACAGTTAGAAATTTTAAGTAATATGAAATAATTACGTATTTTTTAACTGCATACTAAGCTCACTCCTAATAGCCAAAGAAGTTTTCAGCTTCAGAACTGAATAATTTTACTTTTACATCCCATCAACGAAACGGGAAAGAAAGCTTGAGGGTGGGTGTTCATGCAAAGCTTCACAACTTATAAGTAAACTAAAGAGATATGGAAGTTTGCGGTCACCGCCCACAATGCGTCTTGCATTCTTCACCTCTTTGATTAACGGCTAACACTTCTCAATCTCCGCGACATGTGATCGTGAAAACTCACGTATGCAAAATTTTCCCGAGCAACGTGATTTATTTCTTAATATTCATTTTTGCTGAGTAATAGTAGATCAGAAAATGTTGGCTTATTTATTCAAATTGCGATATTTTCTTTCGGTGGGAAGAGTTTTCGTCGATTTCAATCTGAATATATACCTCAATAGTGCTTTATAATAGGGGTAGTCGCACTCTTTCCTAATATCGCACCCCTCATGTTCTCGGGAAGTATTTGCTGCAACTTGGCGGGAACTATCTTAACTGGTGTCTAGCGGCAAGGGTTCAGTCCTGTAAGAGCATTGGTGGAATTGACTTTTCCGTTTAGTGCGTGTGATTTTTTTCTTAGTTGCGGCAGCCCAAAAGTTTTTGAAGAGGTCATCATACAGAGATCAATATGTTGAAAGGTAAGTTGTATTCTCAACCAAAGCAATGTGATTACAACTATATTATAACATAGTTTGAGCAGGTACAGTTGTAACGGTTTGTCAGTTGATAGTTTCGCCGGTAGTGTCGATCATATTGAAATGTCACGTTGTTCCTAATATCGCACCCCACCTGTAGTCCTAATATCGCACTGAGCGATATTAAGCACACAAGATAATTTAAATGAATACTAACGCTTTGTCGCTTTATTGGTGTTCTGCAACATGTTTTAATTCATTGTTGCAGATGCCTCCTAAAAAGAGAAAGCAGCGGACAGAGGAATGTATTTAAGGACCATAAATTTGCAGTGGTTGACTCAGCATATTTTCTCAGAATATTTTCAGTGTTCCAATTAGTGTTTATGCCTTTTACACTCATTTTTATGATTATAAAATACAGTATTCCTAATATCATCCCGTGCGATATTAGGAATGCACCCAGTGCGATATTAGGAACACTTTTTTCAAACGACCAATATCTCATTGTTGCGTCTTTTTATTTTTTTATTTTATATTATAAGGGGTATTGAAATTTGTAGTTCAGCATAAGGCACAGTATTAATAACCTTATTTTAATCTTAACAAGGTATTCATTTTAATTGACAAAGAGCAAATTTTCAGGACATTTTTAAAAAGGGTGCGATATTAGGACCACTTCCCCTACATATTATTATTAATAAATTCACACTGCAGATAGGCAATAACCAGGTGTCAGTGCCAAACGTCATACAATGATTAAAACATACATGAACTTACGAATCAGAACACAAAGAAAGAGAAAGGGATCAAAATCACAAAACGAATCAAAAATACAACACTAGCCAAGCAGTACATAATTACGTTATACAGAGCTAAATTCACAATATCTACAACATTATTTAATCAACCTCAATTATCTTAATTGGCATTACACAGACCGATGTTGAGACTATTAAACTCAGGTAACAATAACAATATTTACTCGCACTTATTGTAGTGTAGTATTAGTGCGAGTAACAATATTTACTCTCACTAATACTACACTACAATATTTCTAATAAGTGCGCACCCACAACCACATACAACGTTTATAAAAAGTTATTTATATCTATGTACATCTTAACAGCCTATTTTTTAAGGATTTTCTTAAACTTCCTTTCATTTGCAGGGAAGGAATTGAAAACTTCTTCCGGTAATGAATTCCAGTCCAATATGGATCTATTTACGAAAGAGAATTTACCGACAACTTTTCTTTTTGTGTACGCACGTACTTTGTACTCGTGATCGTTTTTTCCTAGGTAATAAGGATCAGTCAATTTAGAAGATAATTCATTCCAGCCAGGTTAACCCGTGTATGCGCGGTAAAAACACACTAGTCTATTTAATTTCCTTCTTTTCTCCAAAGTATCCCACTTAAGCTCTCGCAACATTTCTTTAACGCTATCAGTCCTACTAAATCTACCTGTTACAAATATGGCTGCTTTGCGTTGAATTTTCCGATGCTTTTTACGTAACACAGCTTTCATGAGGATCCCAGACTGAGGAAGAATACTCCAGAATAAAGAAGAAGTTAAAGAAGTAATTCTACTCTTGGTGTTTACACCCCCTGCCACACGCCGGAAGGCGGCTTGCAGGGTACTTATGTAGATGTAGATTAGGTCTTACAAGCGATCTGTTAGCTAGCTCTTTCCTTTTTCTACTACTATTTTGTAGATTTCGCTTGAAGAAGTTTAAGGTCTTGAAGCCCTTCGAAACTATACTATCTACTATTATATCTAATATTAGCGAATCGTTTGTTGAACTAATTTAAATTTTATAAATATTTTTAGTAATCTTATGTACCGATATTTTATTAAAAATGGATTGATTTTACCAACTATCTTCAGCTATCCCTCTCATGAGTAATATAGTAGAAAACTTAATTTCAATATATGGAACAGATTTGCTGTTATGATGAATACCATATATTTTTCTTCAAGTCCAAACCACCCGAAAATCTCAAGTTCTAATTTTCAGTCTGTACGATACATATCATTATATAATCTACAAACAAAGCAATCAGTGATAGTATACAGATTCTGGATCTGTTACCACCACCACCAAGAATAGCTTTCGACATCCTTCTTCCGAATTACAATTCTTTCCAGCGGTGGTTTTATGGCAACGAATCAAAATCTTCGTTTTAGGTTCTTTCCCAAGAATATCCCTATCATCTGAAATAGTCAGGTTTTCGAGTAAAAATCAAATTTCTAAAGGCTGAGACTTCTCACATAGAACATGCTTTCTATACCAAGGACAGAGCATACTCTTATCTATTGAAATTCACATCGAAATATTTTTATAAATATCTTCAAAAATTATTCTTAAAAGCAATTCGTTTTAGTGAACAAAATCTTTAGAAGACCACGAAAGGGCACGCTAAAGTTATTCATTTTCGCCCCCGCAGAAATTAAAATTGTTAACCGCGCCAAGGACGAAGATTGGTATGAAAACCTTTCGATTGGGCATCGAGATAAAGGCTCCCAATCTGCATTTCAAGTCGACTCAATCTTCATCGTACAGCACTCGCAGAAGTACGGCAACACTGCACAATTCTCTCTTTTCCAAGCAAACCCCAAATATAATTCGAAGAAAACTGAAATGAGCAATGTACGTGGTCAGTTTTAAGTAACTGCAAAGGCCGAATTGTGGAGTGAATGGTTAGGAGCCAATATGACGAAATGGGGCGATAGGATCTCCTAACTGCTCCTTATACAACCGAAGGATATGCGCGCGCTTTCTTTTCCAGGGCAATCAAGAGCGCTAACGTCGCTCTTAATTATAGGGTAGACGTGGTACAATGGCACCCCCTGCCACGAGATCGAACATGGAAAGGAAGACGGGGAAACGTGGTTTTGGCAGATTGCTCAGAGCCGATGTGATCGTGAACTTGTGTTCGTGGGTGGCTCCATATATCTCATAAGGTGAGAGGAAAAAATACAATATCGGTTGAATTTTGCGTCATAAAGAGGTGATAATGACGATAAATGACACGCTAAGGGTGGCCTCATACGTAACGACACGACAAAAACGGATTGGTAACCCATGATATCGAAGAGAACTGTTGCAAACAGTAGGGGTGTCGCTGAGTACCTGACGTACGATATCTCCGAGGCCATGTCTTGCCCGGATGAGCCTCAATCACGACGCGTCGTGATTGAGGCTCATCCGGGTATATTGAGAGTAAGTTTGGATGTTCGTATAATACATGCTTTCCAGAAAACGCAGTATCTGCCATTGCTTTTCCATCCATTTCCTTTCCACCATTGCCGAAGACGGCCGCGCGAAAAGGGGGCGTTTTATGGCACCGCGCAGCCTTTACGGGTATTTTTAAAGAATATTTTATATATAATAATAAATATAGATGCAATTAATAAGAGTTCTGACCCTTCGAAGAATTCTCACTACTCTCTGTTTCCACTTCTTCTATTTCGTTTAACACTAGAAGTTGTCTCAATTCTTTTGGCATCTTCCTGTGTCTCTTCGGAGATGAATTTGAGGTGAAGGAAAGAAATGGTTCAGAAGTGATCGACAACCTTTTAAATAAGTCGTCATTCGTGGCCATCCTGGAAAGTTTTCTGGTGAAGCGCGTGCGGAATATTCTGGTGTCCTTATTTCTAGCATCCATCGCATCTTTGGACAGCTGCCCTAAGAAGGGAAGAATTGCCGCCTTTGATATTTCGCCTCCATGTATAAGTAGTACCTTATGTACTGTGATTGCCATGTAATACCAGGGATACAGGTCTACGTATAATTCGGCAGTTCTGTGGGAGTACTGCGAAAATGCCTCGTCGTTGAGCGGTAGTCCGGTAGATATTGCCTTTAGTATTGTGGTAAAATGTTTGATGAAGTAATAATTAACTTCTGTAAAAAATATGAAAATATGTATATTAAACGCGATGGCAAATCTTCAATGCCTACAAAACAGGAAAGTTACTGAGTTTTCAAAAGTACTTGTACGGTATAATATGTGTTACCTATGCATGGCTATTAATCAAAAGCTAAGTCCATAGGCACAGTTACCTGTCAATTCAGCGGCCAGTTTTCGAGAATCAAAAAAAACGTCTTGCCGTAAGTCCATCGCTCGTAATTCCTGATCCAGGCCTTTGTACGTCTACAATTAACCCCATTCTTTCTCGAAAAGCTTTCTGTATGATTGCCCTTTTCTTCGATAAGTGTATTTTAAGAGTCCCACGGGCCTAAAAAGAACATTATAATTCAGATATTTAATTTACCTTAAGTAGTAGTATTGTTAAAAGTGCTTCGACAGCTTAGGTCATTTCGCACGTAGGCTCCCACCGGGAATCGAACCCGGGACCGCTTTCACTGAAGTCGAACGCGTTACCCACTTGGCTATCGGGAGCCCTAATTTACCTTAAGACACAGATTTCGAGCCTCAGTTTTAATGCTTTCTCACCTACCACCGTTCTCTCCAGTCGATGCGATATATGCAAAAGCACAGTAACAATAATAAAATCGAATGTAGCAATGGTACGTTGACAAACCGAAAGCATATTTTTCCACATCAACAGGTCGATTCCCCATTGCTCTTATATCATTCATTTCGGAAACTTTAGCTCCGCAGATGTAGCACTTCACGCCAACACTCTCAGTCAAGGCATTGCTTACCTAAAAGAATTATTTTTATAAGTTTGTTAAGCATTCTCCACTGCCATATACTATTATCCACCTTTAATAAAAGTATAAGACTTATTTTTCCATTTATCATCGTTAGGAGCATGTTAAAAGTGACGGAATAACTTCTTTTCTGAAAGCTTTCAGCAGTTTCTTTTTAGGTAGAATAAAGAAAGCTAAAGAAGAAATTATCTCTTCGGTACACTCCATTACATTTGTGACCAAGAACAAAAGAAGTCGTTTGGTATTTTAAACGACCATGAAATACATGTGAAATGAATCAACAGTGTTGGTAACGTGGCTAAGTCTCGAAAAAAAGTCTCTTCATTGTCTGCTTTGAAGGGAGTCAACCGAAGCCACACACTCAAATTGTTAAAAATTTGAATTGAAAGTTTGATGGATGTAAATATTTCATATTTCATTTATTAGTATCGGAATAACGAAGCTGGTTATACAGAACCTATCCCACTTCTGTGATTCTGTAAAAGATAGGTTTCTGGCTGAAATTATACTAATAAATAGTAAAATGAAATAGGTTCCTTAGAATCCTCAATGAAATGTTCATAAAGAAGAAGACATCGGTCGCAATAATCAAAGTGCTTCGACATCTGAGGCCACTCCGCATGTATGGGTCCCCACAGGGAATCGAACTTGGATTCGCTTCCGGCAAATTCGCTGCCCACGTGGCCTTCCGGGAGCCAAAGAACACATTGATCCCTTCCATACGAAACTATGTCAGGTTTAAGGTTCTCTCTCAATCGCACATAGTATTTCCAATAAAATAATAGTTACATTTATTCACGGTTCGAGAAACCATCGTACTTGTAAGGAAAACATTGAAAGTTGAAATGTGAACGTTAGTGATTGCAAATAGCTCCGCCAGGTACGATTTCTCCAAAATGTACGTAAATTTAATCATAAAATTTTTCTGAAACAGTGATGTCGTTTTCTCAGCCAACTCCGCAGTTAGTTTCATAGGAAAAAAATAACAATAAATCTAGAAAAGTTTAGAGTTCAACACAAATATTCTTCTTCTTAAATCCTAACGTAAATACGTCAATACCGTTCAGTTCACATAAAAATCTTTTTGTAGCATACGAAGTAGAAAGTTGGACTTTAATCCTCTCCGGACATCGCTTGATGAGCAACATCAGAGATTTCAGCATAATTAGAATGATGGGTATTGGTGAATACTACTATATTACATTCTCTCCCTCGAAAAACTTTCAATGATCTCGCAAAGAACAATTAGAATTCTTAAGTCATGAGATCGAGGTGTCAATATAGTGTCGAAGTTCGAGCATGATTTCAACGACTAATCACAGAATTACGAGAATTAGGAAAATTGAATTTTCAATCCTCTGGGTTAATTACTAAAGCACAACACCCGTAAATGTTTCTAACTGAACAGGAAACTTTTGGCAGTACAACTAAGGGCCAAGACTAAATTCCTATAGCTCGTCAAATGCCATTATTATGTAATTATTGTACAACAAAAATGGAGGGACTATTCTATCACATACATTACGAAATGCTGGCTACGGACTCCTGCGCGTGATTTCTGAATATGTTACTAAGAGTTCATTGAGCGTAAGAGCAAAGAAAGGCAACTGATAGAAAATACAATGAAGAAAAAGTTTGGTCTTGGTTTGAAAATTTTTACACACGTAAAATTCTTTTAAACCAAGACCAAGAATTTAGGACGTTTAAAAAATGTTTATATACGTAATCTAGATAAATTGCGAGGAAATTATCAAAATCTTTTCGCCTTGTAAATGATGCGTGATAAACGAGTGCTTTTAGAATTAAATATTATTCACCTAGTATATGAACATGACAATCATATGTCAAACATAGAAAATAGGTTACGGAAAAAAATTGACTTTACTTATCTATGACAATAGTCAGTGGCTGAAAATTACCATAAACTAACAATTACTGAATAATGTAATAATATTTTGCCTATGCTCTAACTGACAACTGATCTGAATCTTCTTTCCAGAAAGCAAGGCATTATTCTTTTCATTGGATTTCTCTCTAGTTTACATTGTCAAGGTAATCAGTCAACTGCAGGTGAGCAAGAATCTTTAATTCGATTCTAGGTTAGCCTACGTTAAGAAATTTATTATGATGAAAACAAAAATTTTAATAACTAAGTATTCTAATACTTCAATGTCTATATTCATATGCTCTATGATTTTCTTCAAAAAATGTTGATGACAATAACTAAGTTTAAAATTAACGTAAATATAATTTAGAGATTGAATTCCAAGTTTGCAGTTTCCAAATCATGCAACGATAAAGAGAAATCTGAATAAGATAATTAGTTTGGGTATAATAATTGAGGATAAAATGTTTAAAATATCCTATTGGAACAAGAAAATTATAGAATTGCATCATAGTAATACATTTCAACTTGATACTACAAAGAAAATTAAAGCCAAATACATTAAACTCTATGGTGAAACCTTGACATTTAGCTCATGATAGAGCTAGCACTTTGATTACTACAAGCTGGTTATGCTGTCCTGCCCATTTATGTTATTATTAAAATTATTTTTATAAATCCTTCCAAAAATTCTAGTCCTTCATGGAACTGCTGCTTATCCGAATCTACTGGTGATAAATATTTTATTGTAATTCCTTGCTTAATATGTGCAAGGAATAAATATTTTGCATTCAACGAAGGAAGCTAAATGATTATCTGTCCAAATATGCATTGCATTGTTATGAAGGAAGAGGGGCATTGGCAGGAAGAGAAATGGAAATATGGAGAAAGACAGGAGGGAGAAACCAAGGGATGAGAGATAAATAAGGATAAGGAATGCGGATTTGATAATGGAGGAGGGGAAATGTGATAGAGAAGGTTAGCAAAGAGAATTAGGCTGAGGAATGCTAAATAGTAAAATGTAACCATGGCAATCACTATCAAAGAATGTATGCTGCCTTAACATAAATTAGTAACAAAATGTTAAGGTATGAAATCATTTGCATACATATTAAAACGCTCCATAACAGTGAACTTTTTACTATACCACAGAAAAACAACCTACACACGACCATGCTTTCGTAGCATGGCTACATCATCATCATCATTAGTTCACTGTTATGGAGCGTTTTAATATGTTTAATATTAATAATTACCACAAGGTTAGCCCTGAGTCTGTATCGTTTACTTGCATACACTTTATTATTTTAATTTGGGATGATTTAATGGAATGCTCAACAGAAGGGTTGGTACTATTTCTCTTATATAATAGATAATGAGTTTGATTGTAAAGCAAAAAGCTAATGACAAAATTCCTACTTTCTTGATTATGGATAACCATAATTATATATGTATGTATTTATATACAATAATAATGAATTTACGCAAGATAACCTTCAAGAAGAATCTACACACAGATGTGAGCAACTTATGAAAACATCAAAGTTAGGATTAATGTTCAAATGACAACTGAGAAGACTAAAAATATTTAATACAGCACATTTAGGATTAAGGAAAGGTGAATAACATAGCACGGAAGAGGTGTGCAGCTGAAACCCAAGGAATAACAGGCGTGAAAAATAGTGACATGACTGGAACTCAGGTCTCCCACTTTCCAAGCAGGTACTTCTAACTCTAAAATATTTCATTTAGGTATAATTTTAGAAATATTCCATTGATTATACTTATAAAGTAACTATCTAAAAATATGACTAAAACTCCAAGTGCTGAACTTCTGATTTAATTTTAATCCAAACTAAACAAAAGGAACCTGTCCTACCCATTTCTTCACTTTTTCAAACAAATCTATAATTTAAATTATACGGTTTAACATTTTAGTGTATTTATTCAAGTAGAAATAAATTGTAGAATCAGCTCCTTACATTTACTGACTAAATTGGTTTTTTGAAGTAATATTTTGTTAGCCTATCCTCAAGGTAGCATGTGACACAAGCAATGGCTATTGGATTTTTCTTTTCACCCTCTACTATTGATATAAGAAATTTTACCTTATAATGACCCTTAAATAATCCATTTTTTATAAAATTAGTGATGCACGTAATTATATATCAGCAACAGATGAACTCATATATCCATCATGAACAAGATAACACAAACATTACAGCTTTTAGCCTAAAAAAATCTGTCTAGCTTGGATATTAACCCATAAACTTTGCATTGCAACCATTCCACTAACAAGGCTCCTAACTATAGAAAACCCCTCATGTAACCAATAATTCCTTCGTTGTATCATAATTTTTAAAAGAAGTTTGTTCTTTCATATTAATAAACATGAAAGAGTATGCATCTTTTGTTTGCGAATTCTCTCAACCCCTAATATGTTGAGATGTAAGCACTTTAGCTATCAGGATTTTTATCAAACCCACACAATTAAAATAATCAATAGAATTCACATAAAAATTAAAAGTTTCAGTTAAAAAATACCAATAACTTGAAGAAATATTATACACTGAAGACTATGATGAGAGCAAAAGGGTGATGGAGAATTTAATAGTGGAACATTTCCAAGCAGTCTGTCACAGTATGGGACAAAAGAAAATCATTTACCAAATTATAGTTTTGTCACCTATCCAATTAAGATTTTATTTCCCTCAATATTCTTGATTCAACTAAACATCCTATCTTCTAGTAATAGTATCAATTCTTCTTTTATAACCCTTCCTTTTCTAACTGCTCTTATAAGGATTTTTAAAGATGATTCCACATTTAGTAGACAGTATGCTTTCTTATGGAGCTTCATTTTCCATGTACGAGGGTCGTTCAATAAGTAATGCCCTTAAAGAGGAAGGATCAATGTTGCCAAATGCAGCAAAACATTAAATTTTTTATTAGATAAATCAATTATAATGGATAAATAAACGATACCTGGAATGGTAAACTTCATTTGCCCTTATCTTTTAAAGGGAAATTTATAAAAATTATTTTCTTGAATTTCCCTGAGGAAAGACCAAGTTTTCCAAGTTTATCTTCATCATGATGTTGTGAGCAAGGCATTCTTTCATTCTGCATAAAATTTACATGGAACAATGTTCATGCATCACTTTCCTCGATAGTAAACTTTAATTTGTATATTATTTCTATTTTATGGTTTTATAGCATTTATAAGATACTTTGATCCAAAATTTGTGAATTACACACTGCAAAAAGCAGTCACAAGCTAAATCTCATACAGTAAGAGATACCTCTATGTACATGTGCTAAGTATGAAATTTAAAGAAAAGTATAAAAATTATTTTGGTGAAAGGATTAGTACTACTTCTTGATCACGAAGGGATTTCAGAATTTTTCAATTTACAAGATTGTTCCGCACTGCAAAATTCTGCAGTTTCACCCGTGAGTGCCTGTTTTACTGGGGTAGGTGTGAAAGAGGAATGAACTCCTCCTTGGAAATTCATAAGAAATTACCACGTGCTTTTTTTAAGTTTTGAACATTTTTATGCTTACATTGAAAAAACCCTTACTGGCCATTGACAACCCAGAAACTATTTTTATTTGTGAGGTATTAATTTTACAGCTTGCAGAAGTTTTTTCGAAACTTGGCAAACACGAACACTTTTAAAGGGTTATAACTTTTTAACAGAGAAGGAGGAAGATCAGATGCTTTCAATTATTAATATAGATTGAACGTATAATAATAAATTTATACATCTAGGTTGTAAACATTCTTAAAAAATTTTTGTTGCTTTCTAGCTTACCGGAATTTTATCTTTCATGCAAAAAGCAAATATTTGATATGTGAGATGAAAGTGGGAACATAATGAAATAATGAAGAGTACTGAGTGGTACATGTTGAGCAGACCTCTCAATACCAAGCTATCTGCTACACAAATGCACATTATTAAAATAGGCTAATTAAATCAGAGCAAGAAGTTTACAAAGAACAGAACCAAGGAAAATAAGTAAAAAAGGGATTGAAAGAAGAATGGAGAGATAACCATTAATATAGAAGAGAAAAAGGAAGTGTGGATGGAATATGTTGAAGAGCTTTACGAGACAAACACTGACAAAATAAATTCTTTAAAGCTGGAAGATGTAAATGAATGCGATAAGGATAACATAGGACTGAGAATTGAGAAATATGAGGTTGAGAAAGCAATCAAAGATTTGAAGAGAGGTAAAGCTCTTGGCTATGATAAGATTCCATCAGAAGCATTGAAAAATTTGGGAAGAGAAGCACTTGACAGAATTACCAATTTAATAAACAACATATATGAAACAGGAACTTGGCCTGAAGAACTATTAAAAACAATAATAATCCCAATACCAAAGAAAAATGAAGCCAAAGAATGTAGAGATTATAGAACCATCAGCCTTATATCCCATATTACCAAAACAATCTAATGTGTAGTATTAAGAAGGATTGAGAAGAAGATTGAAGAGAACTTAGGAAATGATCAATTTGGTTTTAGCTGGGAGATTTATGGAAATGAACAGGTCACTGTATATATGTTTCATAGACTGGGAAAAAGCTTTTAATAATGTTAAATGGAGCATACTATTGAAATTATTGAAGAATATTCAAATAGATTGGAAAGACAGACAGTTTATAAAAGAGCTGTACACTAGACAGAGAGTGATAATGAAATTGGAGGATGAAGAAACAGGAGAAATGAGAATTGGTAAGGGAGTTAGGCAAGGATGCTACATGTCACCAGTCTTGTTCAACTGTTAAGTAGAAAATCTAATGGAAATGGCACTAAAGAAGGCTAAAGGGGTAAATGTTGAAGGAATAAAAGTAAAATTCATAAAATATGCTTATGATCAAGCAATTATGGCAGAGACAGATAAAGAACTACAGAAAATGATGGAAAGTATATGTAAGGTTGGAGAGATGTATGGAATGAAAATAAATATAAATGAAACAAAGGTTATGAGGATTGGGAAGGAAGGAGGTGATTTAAATATCTTATTGAAAGGTCAGCGGCTAGAGCAGGTTGAATCTTTTAGATATCTCGGTAGCCTGATAATTAATGCTGGCAACTTTAATCAGGAAATTAAGAGTAAAATAGACATGGGAAAGAAAGCATATGAAAAATTAAAAGCTCTTCTAACAACCAAAAAAACGCCCATCACATTAAGGAAGAGATTTGCAAAATGGTTCATCTGGAGTGTGGTCCTATATGGTTCAGAAACTTGGACATATAGGAAGTCAGAAGTTAAGTACGTTGAGAGTTTTGAAATGTGGCTGTGGAGAAAGATGATGAGAGTGAGATGGAAAGACCAAGTGAGGAATGACGAAGTTTTGGAACAGATTGAAGAGGAAAGAGCAATTATCAACACAATCAAAAGAAGGAAGGCAAACTGGTTGGGACATGTCATGAGGCATGATTGCTTACTCTGTTGTATAATAGAAGGAAAAGTTAGAGAAAAACGCAGGAAAGGAAGATGGAATTTTAATATGCTGATGGTTTTGCAAGAAAACAAACCCTACCAGGGAATGAAAAGACAGGCGCATGATAGAAAGGTTTAGAAAACTTCTGAAACCTGAAACCTGTCCCAGGACAGATATACCATGATGATGATTTACATTGCAATACAATTTTTATTATCATCTGCGGAAAAAATAGATTTTATACAAATCGCATCATTTGAAGTTTGCGATGATAATGTTACTCAAACATAATGTGAATTATTAACAATGTACTATTCCGTACACTATTTACTATGTCAGCATACAGAATATGTATTATTAATTGTAACCAATATTTTTAACCAATATAAGCTGGGGAACGAAGTCATAAGACAATGGTTTTTCAGTCTTTCAATATAATTTTTGCATGCAGATCAGGAAATGTATGGTTTTGGTATTTAATTTTAAGTGGTGGAAAATTATGTTTGCACCTGGGCGGCAGATAGGCTAGGTGTGGCTCTGAATTAAATGTTCTTTTTTAGAAATATTGCAATATTTTTGTTGCTCAATCTTTACTAAACTCCTCCACCAGAAGAAACATCTTTTTATAACCCAACAATTTCAGCAATATTAGTTTGGCTCCTGAGAATGAGTCTTCTCAAAATAAAGCATGCTGAAGAAAGGTAAACCTGAAACATTCTATTTACGGCTGAGAAAAAATTCTTGCTACTGAAAGAATGGTCTCCCTAATTATGGTTAGCAAACAACTAACACTCAGGGTGCAATTGCTACAGTAGGTTATGTCATAAAACATCTAGGAAATTGCGCAACCTTGATTCTTGGAAAAAAAAAATGCTTAGCATTTAGCTTGTCTTTAGATTTCTCTGAGTATAGAAGTGGTGTGCCATTGTGATAAGTCTGCTCTTGAGTTTATTCCAGAGTAATTTGTTTTTAACTTTGTGCGACCACTATGCTCAAAGAAAAGAGAAGGGAATAAAGTGAGAAATACTGAACAGCAAATTTTCTTTAACGTTTTTACCTATTTCCAAAATCTCTCTGTGTTTTCAAGGTATACAAAGAGGCCACGAAAGCCACTGGGTGCTCTCACAATGACAATTTCTAAGGTAAGGAAAGAATCATCTTGAGAGGACACCATCAAAAACTAAGGAAGTTATGCTGCCATATAAAAATGCTAGATAAGTGATTTACAATGATTTCGTAAGATCAGGAGTGATAAGGAAAGTACATAAAATGCTTCTTTAAAATATTTAAAACCTTGTGCATAAATCCTTCATTTTTCTAAAATATAATTCCAGGAGGATTCCGAGGAGTATATTCAAAACCCCAAAGCAACATTCCAATTTGGCTGAATACTGCAACAAATTCAAATTTGGCTTTGTAACTAGTTGGTGAGTAAGTTTGGCAACAGCATTTGTCATAAGTGCAATACTGTCAACTAAATGTGGAATGCACTGTAGAATGAATCCAGCAACTAATACTAAATTTATGAAATTTATATTTGAAAGATAAGCAAGGTACATGAACGACTATAAATTATGAAATTGAAAAGTAATTTAACTTGAATAAATTTACTTTTGAAGACAATTATCACCTTGACATATTCCATCAGTAGCTAAGAACTGAAGTGCTAGAGACTTGAGGTTTTCCTGGTGGATGACTTGAGTAAAAATCTCTACTAGCTCGATGCTAGAATTGGCATATCTGCGCACCACCTTCCAGCAAAACGGGTACACCAAAAGAGACATTGACACAGCTTTGGATAAGGCAAAGGAACCCCAAGGTTCAGAAGGGGCCCTTAAAAAGGGCCATTTACACGGCATCGAACGCTGAGAATGACAGAGAGGTTGCACCTGATCCAATTGCAACTGCATGCATTCCATACCTATCTACAGTTTCCGGGAAAATCTCCAGGTTTCTGAGCAAATATAACATCCGGACCTTGCATAAGCCAGTCCGAAAACTAATGCTTAGTGCATGTGAAGGATAACCTGGGCCTGAGAACACCAGGAATCTACCAAATTCCGTGTGAATGTGGGGCCTCATACATCGGACAAACTTCCCAAACTATCACAACCTGCAAGGAACACTCCAGGTTCATACCTCTAGGCCAACTGGAGAAGTCAGCAAAGGCCGAGCATTGCCTGGAGCAAGGACACGAGATCAATTTTGAGGCCACCAAACAACTTGGCCACGCAAATAGTTATTGGGACCATATTACCAAGGAAGCCATCGAAATATGGCTGAGGAAAAACAATTTCAACAGAGACAACAGCTACACACTCAGCAAGACATGTTACAAGATAATACAGGAAAAGTTGAAGGGCCAAAATTCGACCAATCAGGAGAGACTGACAAGTGGTATATAAACCAGACCAAAAAATCTGCACGGCATCTCAGCAGCCCTGAGGAAGATGGTGGAGCTAGCTATCAAAATGTTGGCGACTTTTTCACCTGAACTCACTTGGGTGATAACCAGAGAACATTTTACTCAACTGAAGTGTTAGATGATGAATGAATACTTCCTGTGATTTTCTTGGATTTAATTTATATAGTATTTCCTAAAGTACTATTTCTATTAAACAAAATCAAATTTAGTAAAGTAGTAAAGATATGAAATTAGAAGTAGTATTTTTTTAAAGCAGTAAAGGTGTGAAATTAGTTCATCATTCTCACTTTCCTGATAAGATACATTAAAAATTAAACAAATCTGACTCTATAAATGAGACAATTTCTTTACTATACTATATTTTAACTGTATTTGCATATATAAACTATATATTTAACAGATCCAAACTGCCTATGCCAATGCCGTAATACACCCTTTTCAACTGTCAGGCTAGCACCAACCAGACTTTGCAAAATTCAACTGAGTTAAGCTTAAGATAAATACAGCAGTAAGCATTTTTCTTAAAATTCACTCTTTTACTCTGACTAAAACATAATGTTCCTTCCATAAATTTCTTATGAACTCTCAACATTTTTACATTTGCTCTACTGGAAAACAAACTAATCAGCAGTTTTTATCTCATTGTGAATTTTCTCCTGTTTAACCCTTTCCCTTATATCAATTTCTACAATTCAGAACATAGGGTGATAGTTCATCCCAAATAATCTCCCGTATTTACAGCATGACAAATGTATATTTAAATGGTAATAAACTAATTTACTTTTGATTAGGTAACATTGATAGCACTATAAATAAATTAAATAAATAATTCAATGTTGACAGAAGAGTACACATAGAACCCCTTTCTCAGAATCAATAATATGAGGTAATTTCAAAGCTCAACTGATCCTAAAGGGAAAAAATGTTTCCTCAGAGGCAGAGAAGGCAAGATGTCGGCATAGCCGAGGTATTTGATACGGCTGTACCACATCTAGCCACCCCTGGCTTCTGGCAATTCATCATAAATATGCTCTTAGGCAAGATGCAGAAATCAGAATGGAAAAATTGTAAGGAATGAAGATAATCCCTAAAATATGTAAGCACAAGTAAGTTTTAATAAATCGTAGTATAATAAAGTTAAACATACCATGTAAATGTCATGATAAAATCTATAGTTTACGCATATCAATGGCAAAGAGAAAACAAATTATTTGAAGATATGTATGAAAAATAATGTACATACTGTCAAAATATTTATGAGATAATTCCATTCTTTGACTTTCGCACCATTTAGATTCTTAAGGAATGCAATTACCATGTTTACATCTCTTGGTGCAAGTCAATGAAACTTTGTTTAAAGAGAGGCATCCAATTTTAATATTAATATCATTTGATGAAAATTTTAAAACAATGATTACAATTTGAATGACATTATAAAAACTCTGACAATGTATATTATTTCTTATAAGAAATAATGTGCATTGTAGAGCATGTATACATGCTTTTGGCCTCTGAAATTATTATCTTTGAGAAAGTTATTTGGAAAGGGAAACAAAGTTAAGTTGTCACGAAGGTATTGATTCTAAAAATACCAAGGAAAAAAAACATGAAAATGTCTGAGGTTTTTTAGTAAAACCTAATTCTCTCGTCTCTACTTATCTCTGAGTATGAATAACTTTTTTCAGACCTGTAGATTCTAGATCCATAGACGATCTACAGTCAATTTTGGTAGCAGGGTAATTGATGAGGTTTAAAGCTGGAAGTTGGAGGCAGAGGTCAGGATTGCTTTGAGACATGCAATGAACCAATCCTCATGTTTACAACTACAATCAAGATCTAAATCCGTTTTCATCACAGCTGTTGTTCAGAACTTCAAGCATGAATAGCCTATTATTGTAAGAAATCATTACACAATTGCATGCAAAAGCAATGTGTCACTTTTGATGGGTAATCCTGAATGACAACCATCAACTTAATCTCCTTAAATGAATTTTCACAAATGGCATGTAAATATATCTTTCATTGACCTATCTGCAATAACACAAGCACTTATATCAAAATATGGATCCGAATTACTTACTTTGTAGGTATTAATAAATATTAAAACGTATACTATATTCCTCAGATCTGAAAGAATAGTTGTTACAAAGAAAAGTATTTGCGAATCTATTAATAGTTAATAGATTCGCAGGTCTCTAAATAGTAAATTAAATTTTCTAGCCGAATTAGATTTTTATTATCCCACGAAACTTCCAGTTAAATTACACTCGAAATGTATCTTCGCACTCACCAGATTTAACAGAGATAATTAAAAGCAGCGAAAAGGAATTGGCTTGAATGACTGTAACTTAGGAAATGGTGGTATTATATGTCAATGACTTCGAATCGTAATTAATGTAATCTAAGGTTTTTACGACCAATTCCATAATAATTTAAAATTTAATTCAATAATTCATAAGTCAACGATTTTCCACTTTCACCGTTAAATTCCTTCTAAATCTGTTCGTTAAACACTGAAAATTGTAGTAAAATAAAAGGCAACCCAGTCCTACGACCTTACTTACATTATAAACCACGAGGCAGAGTGATTCCATCAAAGAATATTACTACTTTACTCCTTTTATGTTGCATGTAAATCGATGTAAGATTAACATTTGCAACCAGGGGTAAATTTGCACCAATATGTAGACCATGTAGACTGACTTGACGAACCTAACTAGACGTGCAAATAAAATAAAAATGCATAAAACATAAGAAAATCGACCCGTTATGCCTAGAGAAAAAATATTTACATAAATCGGTGAATCGGTTACATCAACGTAATCGAAAATGCATGCAAAACGCCTAGCGAATACTTTTCTTTGTTGCAACTAACATGTTAGTACCAAAGAATATTATGAACGAAAAATATACATCACATTTATATTGTAATAGTTCTTTAATCAGAAGATAATTAAATCTTTTAAATCAAAGGTCAATTACTATAGTAATGACTTGTAATTGAAAGATAAAAAACTCGGAAGCCCTTAGGCCGAGTTGGATTCCTTTGGTATCCAGAAAACTGCGGCAGAGTAAATTTGTATTTGTAACCATATTGCACTCGTACTGTTGGAAAAATATAGCTTTCTTCTGCTTCGCCTCTGGTTTCTTCGATTTTACAATTACAACACAATTAGATACTATTCAAGTATCTTCACTCAAAGAATAGGAAACTTTCAAAGGAGATTAACAGAGAATAAAATGAGCAGGAGATGCGAGAAATATGCTTAAATCATGTCTTCATTCCATTGTTTCATCAATATGAATTATGAACCAATCAGATGGACACATTTTACTTTGAGAAATATTCTTTTTTGTTGTATCAATTCCCATAACTAACTACTCTTGAATAAAGTACAGATTAAATTTCACAAACTTCCTAAAACTTAAAGTGGAGGAACATCATTACAATTAAGCTAGTGAAATTCTAAACAAATCATCCATTATTAAGGAAAGGAAAATATATAACATAGATGAATAAAATTATATTTCCAGATTTCAATGAAGTTTTCTACCTTTCGGTCGGTCCATGTGCCCTAATATTCACCATTCATAGCCTTTTCTTTTGTTACCTGATAACTCACTCCCCCTTTTATTTCATATTTCAAGATATCCTGAGAAAACTGCATGCAAAGGCATTTCAATTTACGTTGTTAGGAACCAGTTTTTCATTTCCTCAGAATTTGGCTTCTTTCCTTGGGCTGCTCTTAAAATCATTCTACTGGCATCAGGATAGGGAATAAGGGGATTACATCTCTGCTGTTGATTGTCTCTCCTGGAAATTTTTGTTTTTAGTACTTCAAAAAGAAGCCCATTTAGTGGTACAATATGTTTTCATTCAGTGAATAACCTATATTTTGAAAGACTTACATCATGTATATAGGTATGTACATGGAGTCCAAAAGGTAAGTTATCCTGTGCTACAGAAAATCAATGCCTCAAGATGGAAACTTATTTATCTATAATACCATTCCATTACTTTCCTTATTTTTGACACATTTTTGCTACTTGAAAATGATTTTTTACTGCAATGTTACTCTATACTCCTGATGAATTCTTTACACAGTAATCAGCTTCTCTGGTTAGTTAATCATCATAGGCAAAGAAGAAGTGATTAATTAAGAACATAGTACATCTCCCTCAGTTGTGGTTTGCTGAAAGAAAGTTCGAGCAATCTCATGTGTCATTGTGCACCCTCATGCAGTCTTCTGATAGTAAGGAAAGAACACACCTTCACCAACTTTTACATGCCAGAGACTGTCCACAGTAATGCTGGGGAGATTAGCTTATCACAACATTTAGTGGAAGATTAGCAAGGATTTTGATCAAGCTCAGTGTTAATCAAAGGCAACAATCTCATGAAGAGCTCTGATCCTTGACTTGTCATTGGTATTGCTAAGCTTGTCATCATGAAAGTTCTGATTTCCATCAGTGAGTATTGTTAGTCAATAACAAACCATTTGGTAAGATTCTTCAATTAATTTGCATTCATCACACACTAAAGATATCAGTCTCTGGGCCAAGTGGGTGTTAATGTGTTTTACTCTGTTGAAAATAGTCCCAAGTTGAATTTTTGGTGAGGGCCCAGAAGTCAAAAATTACTTCAGCTGTCTAAGTACTACATTTGTCTAAGAAATTCCATAGATGTTTAAATTTTAATACTATAAAATTCAACAAATATGGCAGGAGCACAGTGTAACATTGGAACAAAACAACTGTTTCAAAGATACTTAAAATTCCTTAGAATACAAGGAGATTATATCCAAAAATAAAGTATCTACTGAATAAAGATAGTAAAAAACTTTATATTTAGAAACAGTCATGATTTTTGGTAACAAGGGGTAAATTTTTTTTCAATCAGAGCATCAAAAGATGCCTGAAAAATAATATTCTGTATACACATTTTCTCATTTTAATTCAATTATAATTCCATATCCATATATTCCAAGATATTCAAAACACAGCTATAGGAATGAATATTAAAAGCAATTTGTGGATCTTAACTTGGTGGTATTCCATGACAAAACAGAGAGTTAATTAACAAGATTTATTTCCACAAAACCAAAAGAATAATGAATAACAAGACTTTTTTTAAGATGCCTGGCATCATCATGAGGAGAAAACAAATAAAATTACACAAAATGTACAGAGAAAATACTAAAGTATTAAGCATTCATTGAAGAAGTAATAAAGAACCATTCAGAATAGAAAAACAGTCCTCTGGAATGAATTTTGAAATTGTACATCAGAACCTTGTTAAAAATTGTATTTTTATCAAAAGTTTACACTTGACATGCTGAGTACACTGGCCAGTGTAAATGGCAATGTCCCATAACATAGGCCACATTTACTAATGGTTAAGTGCAATTTCTTAAGTAACCACTTCTTCCATCACAATATCCTGTGGGCGTGAGTATACAACCATAACAAAAAACAGCCCCTCAGACTAAAATATAAACCAATGGAGAAAGGCTTTACTCCAGAGGGAGGGAACCTGTGGCCTTTTCCTGAAACAAAGACCAGTATTTGAATAATTTTGCTTTCCAATATTGCTAATGGTGCTGAGTGACAAATTAAGAGGAAAATGCCCTCTTTCAGTTACCTCAACAAACATTCTTTTCCTCAAAGAAAAATGTTTGTGTGACTTTTCAAATGCAGGCAGGATGGATTCAAATGCAGCTTTTATTAGAAGACCAAATACTAAATGTGGCCTTCAGATAGAAAAGGTTCCCCACCACTGGTTTAATCAATCCTATTTCTACATAGCTAATTCTACTAATCAAAGATGCCTCCAAATTTACAATCCTTACAAGTATGTTCTTGTGTTACTTTCTGAAGTTTATATTCTGTAGAATCAGGGAGATTGTACTCTTAAAATCACTTACTTAATTCAGTCAATATTGAAGGTAGAAAGAGGAAATTTGGAAAAAGGCAATTTTCAAACAAGTTTAAAATTAAAAGAAAATTGCAATTTAATTTAGGTCTGAAGCATAGCTTCATAATGCTCAAAGAAATTCCCACAGCAANATAAGATTTTTGAGCATCAACTAGAACACAATAAAACTTAGTATTGCGAGTATTTCATAAGGCAAAAAATGTATCCTATCTTTTATGCCTGATTTCATAGAATTCTGATTTCTCATTAGCTTCAACTATAAAAGCAAGACCTTTTCCTTTACATTCTGATCAAGAAGATCTTATTTTCCAAATAATTTTTATTGTTATTAACTATTTAACTTGATTATGCATCTATGTATAATTAAACAGACTACAGTTCCTTTGGCTTGACAAATAAAGAAGAAAGCTCAGAATTAAAACTATTCATTGTCTTCATGAATATTTATTGGTCTAACAATATTATTGCGATTGATTGAGAATTTTCTAATGTCATTAGAAAGCTGTTAATTAACAATGCAAAAATATCAGCATTAAACATTTTAACAGCATTTCTATGTAACAATATTTAAATTAACAAATTCAACAAAAAATTAAATACAAAAGGTAACTGTAAGTGTAAGCTATACTTTATCACAATACCTGGAATATTTACATGGTAAAAATTTATTATCATGATTTCATAAAATGTTAGCAAACTATGTAAACTTGACAACTTTCGAGAGAAATGCAAACAAATTTCTTAAATTCTGTGTTCAACTAGTAACCACAGTGGAATTCTACAGTTGCATATAACAAATAATTCTAACAAATGGTTGATCTCACATCAATCAGATATGTTTCATACAATTTTCAAACCATAAATTTTGCTCATATTCAAACAAGTTATTCAAAATTTATCATGTCCCATTTCAAAATGATTGGATTGATGGCAAATGTTCAAATTATCTCAAATTTGCATTTATTTTCAATAAATGGACTACTTTCCAAAAATTCTACTCATCAACTCAAAACTGTGAATATGTCGTAGCACGATTGAACACTAAGGCATATATTAAAGGCTGAGTTTAAAACTCATCTCAGACTATAAAAATGTGGAATGGATCAGTAGTTACTAGATTAGCCTAAAACGTCTATCAATCAAATGTATTGGTTAATCAAATAAGAAGTTTTTCTGGGGCCTCTGAGGCACTTTTCATCATTAAACTAAGCGAGCTTTCATGTCATTTTTGGCACTGTCAGATATTAAGTATGAATATGCAAAGATATACTTTATAAAGCAGATATTTATATCTAACTTCCAAATCCTTTGAAAACGATGTACATAATTCTACATTGCCTAAAATTCTGGAAAAGTAATTAAAGGGGTGATAATTGCCACTATCACAGAGGAGAAAATCTCCAATTACTTTGGGCACTATCCTGTTATACTGGAAAAGTATCTTATTAGTTTTTCAAACTGTTCCCAATATTTTAAAATAGAATACTACCTTGATTTAACTCAGATACACAACAAAGTGATAACAATTTTGCTCAGCATAATAAATTAGGCTACACGTAAAAGAAAATTTTCTTAGAAAACTAGGAAAAAAATTAAACAACTACTCTAGTTTTGAGTAGAATAAGTTATTTGTTCACAAACATTATTTTTTGGTTTGGTAAAGAAATGAATAATACTGATAACTAATAAAATAACAAGATAATCAACAAAATTAAGAAAGCTTCAACAAACGCCTGCCTTTCCAATATCATCTTGTTCACATTATATTGCATTCGTACAAAATCCAGCCTTTGTTCCGACCATGATACTGGGTATCATCTTTAAATAATATTTCACTAGTGTACTCCTCATAGCAATCTAATACAGAAAGTGTGAGCAGCTACAATTTTTAAATCATCTAATAAGCACTTTCTGCCAATAATGCATTACCGTGACTTTTGTGTGAACTCTTCCACTCCCAGAAATATTGGGGAGTATTTCCCAGAAATGGAATTTGAATCAAAAATGCCAAGATTTGAAGGCAGCTGTCCAGGCTGTTACTACAGTCCAGTCTGGAAACTTTCTTATAAACTTCTGAAAATCAGGAGATGTCTTTTGTTTCCCATGCATCAAATGCCCAGTGAGAGCAACATCAATTACATGAGAAAGGCTTGCAATGGTCTTCCTTGTCTTAGACTGTAAAGCATAAAATAAGGCAATATTCAGATCATGGAAAATTCAAATATCTCCTACTAGATTCATTATACTAATCCGAAGTATCTTTCTACTTGTTGAACAGTGCTATTAAATTTTGGTAAATAGTTAAACCAGGATCTCATTTAAAACATCTATACATATGTTTGATAAATAACTAATTTGCAAAAATTAATATAAACGTTGAATTCAGCATATCAGTAATATATGAGGTCGATAAAAAAAGTGGAAATTTTGAATTTCTCAGGCTGTATAATTCCAAATGTCAAATTTTTTATCTTTATTGGTACACATGTCTCTAACATGCAATGTTAAGGGCACCCATTCTGAAAGCTTAGTCTCATGTTGACAGTCAAAAAGGTTACACATGTTTAACTTCGATCAGCAATTTTCGACTTGCAGCAAAAATTGAACAAAGAATTTGCATTAAATTGTTCTATTCTGTTGCATAAATTTCTGTTCGATGTGGAATAAAGTGCTGCACCACATTGGAAATGTTAAATGTTGCTTTTGGCAAATGTTCAATGAATAAAATGAGTGTTTACAAGGGGTAAAAACGTTTTCAAGAGGGTCGTGAAGACACTGAAGATGATGAAAGCCCTTGATGTTCCAGCACATCGACAACCGATGATAACGTCGAAAAGGTGTAGAAAATGATTATGGGTGATCACAGAATCACTATCAGAGAGGTTGCTGATGAGGTTGGCATATCATTTGGCTCATGCCAAGCAATTTTTAAGGATGTTTTGGGCATGAAATGGGTGGCAGCAGAAAATGTCCCAAAATTGTTGAATTTTGACCAAAAGCAGCACTAAATGAACATTGCTGAAGAGTTGCTGAATGTAGTCAATGATGATCCAGAACTTATTAAATGGGTCATAAATGGTGATGAAACATGGGTGTATGGGTTGAAACTAAGCCCCAGTTGTCCCATTGGAAACTTACTGAAGAAACCAAGACCGAAAGAAGCTCATCAAGTTCAATTGAATGTGAAAGTTCTGCTCACGGTTTTCTTCAATTTCAATGGCGTAGTGCATCATGAGTTCTTGCCACCAGGTTGTATGGTCAATAAGGAGTATCACCTGGAAGTTCTACACCATCTGAAAAACTATTGGACCTGTGGCGAAACAATTTGCGGCAATTGCACCATGATAACGCATCAGCTCATACATCACTGCTTATTTGTGAATTTTTGGCAAAAAACAACACCATAATGCTACCTCAACCACCATATTCACAGAAAAAAACGTAAAAGGATGATGCTTTGGCAACA
Organism: Ladona fulva; assembly: GCA_000376725.2. NCBI lineage: Eukaryota > Metazoa > Arthropoda > Insecta > Odonata > Libellulidae > Ladona > Ladona fulva. The sequence continues at coordinate 363,519 of KZ309198.1, read as the reverse complement.
TTGAGAAGATCAAGACAGAATCGCTGAAAGAGCTAAACGTCATACAGAAAATTGCATTCCAGAAGTGCTTCAAGAATTGGAAAAAGCGCTGGCACAAATGTATTATATTTGAGAGGGAATACTTTGAAGGGGACAACATAGATCAATGAATAATTAAAGATTTTTTTGAGAAAACTAAAAATTCCACTTATTTTTTTTATCACACCAAGTATACTACATTAAACAATTTTTAAAATTAGAATGGAATAGAACATATTACTAAGGTAAACATTTAATATTATAACTAATAAACCTGAGTCCAACCACCTGACATTTAAAGGCAGGTAATTTGTCCCAGAATGGGTTAAAGATCTTTTGAAGTAGTAAGAGGATGTCAAAACAATATAATTGTATCCAAACAAGGTTGAGGTCAATAGACTTGGAGGTTTTGACATTGGCTATACTATTGTGGAATCACTTCCAAAACATGAGAGCAATTGATATGATTGATATCCCATAAACTGAAAAAGTAAGATTAATGAAAATTCATGATAATTTAAACCATTCCCTTTAAGCACTTTCACCAAAAATTTAAATAAATTAAGAATCATTTCTTTTAGCAGCATTAGTATTCCTTGTAGCTTTCTCAACTAATAAGATTTTTGAGCATCAACTAGAACACAATAAAACTTAGTATTGCGAGTATTTCATAAGGCAAAAAATGTATCCTATCTTTTATGCCTGATTTCATAGAATTCTGATTTCTCATTAGCTTCAACTATAAAAGCAAGACCTTTTCCTTTACATTCTGATCAAGAAGATCTTATTTTCCAAATAATTTTTATTGTTATTAACTATTTAACTTGATTATGCATCTATGTATAATTAAACAGACTACAGTTCCTTTGGCTTGACAAATAAAGAAGAAAGCTCAGAATTAAAACTATTCATTGTCTTGTTTTCCAGGACTGCCAAACCTTTTCTTCAAGTTGATTGAGGTTGAATGTCCTAACCAATTATTTTTGTAGCAGCCATAAGTTTTAAAACCAAATCACAATAAAATAATTAAAATCGATGATTTCTTACCACAAATTCCATTGAAAAAATCCATGGCTCAGGATTCAAGGCTCTCCCATAATACACGAAGTATGTATCCCTGCCATTCCATTTAGGGCCATTCAATGGTTTTTCATCAACCAAACTCCACTTCTTCAATGCTACTCCAAGAACGGGAGAAATCATCAAACCCATATGATCTGGACCTACGCATTTTAGAATAAAAATTAGAGTAGTTATTCTTATAAATTAGCAAAATGAAAATGATAGCATTTGATAAATCATATATCAGATATACCATTTATGCAATTTTTAGATTAACTTAAATAAGGAATGGAGAATTTCATGAATTTGCATGCATTTGCTTATAGCAACATCCAATTTGGATGACAAAACCATGAAACCCAGATCTTCCACTTTCACTAAACATATGAAAATATTTATAGTCAGTAGAGAGAATTACCACAGAAAGCTCAACAGAAGAGTATTAGCCACAGAAATGGTTCAATTCCAGGTCACATCAGGACCATGGACCAGGTTCAACTTCCAGTCACATCAAACTTTTTTTTTCAATTATTTCTTTTCCCATAATACTTAGATAGGTTGGTAAAATACATATTAGATAATTTTGCAGAAAAAGACAAATTTAGGGGCAAAATGGCACTATCCAGGGGCCTTGCAAAAAAGGTTGGCCAAAAAGAGCCATAATGGCTTAATTTATCCTTGTATCAAGAGACAAGGTCTGCAGAACATGGGGGAAGCAATAAGCTTTGAAAGTGCTTTTGACAAAGCAGCCACGGTACTACTTGGCATGCACTTCAAAAGTCTTCTTCCTTTGATTAACTCTACTTTAGTCAAATGATTGACTGGTAGGATCTCAAACTGATCTTTGATGCTTGGACCTTAATCATACATGACAACAATAAGCTAAAGAAGTAACTCAAACTCTAGGTGTTTACACCCCCTGCCACACACCAAAAGGCAGCTTGCAAGGTATTAATGTAGATCATCACTGTTTAAGTTAAACTGCAAAGCTATCTTAGAAATAACTCTTTTGATACAGTATATGGAAATAATACTACCCACCCTGTTTACTGAATCAACCAAATAAAATCAAAACTTCGGCAAAAATTTTTTTACTTAGATCCAAGACCAAATTTTAAAGATTTACTTTACCAATATGTAGTTAAAAGTAACTTCAACTTTTAGTTTAAGGTAGAGTTTGTGAATATTATGCACTTTGATTTATAAAGTATGTATGGAATGCTGTAATTTTATCACTACACAACTAACCTATGGAGTGTGCAATTCTCCCAAATGATTTTACTTCAACAAAGATTCTAAAATACAATGTCCAGGATATGGATAATGAAGACTTGTTCAAGCACATTAACTGTCTTCTCTTTTTCTAAAATCTTAATTACAAGGAATAGCTATCCAATTTTTATGTTTACAATGTAATAAAATAAGCTTTTTTTAATGTTACAATTTAAGTATAAATGTACAATTCTTTAGAGAAGGTTCCATTAATGGAACTTTTAAAATTACAAGAAGTGACAAACAGAAGTTTGGTTCTAAATATACTCATTTTCTTATGTTGCTCAAAAGATAATTTCATGATTAAAGGTCAGTTGCAAATCCCTAATCTGAAATATTCATCAAATTGAAAACCATGACAACTGATGAGTAAGATAGTAGCATTATCAAATCAAAAAATAAAACTAAATAAATCTACAACAAGAAAATGAATGTAAATTAAATAGCTAAGATAAGGACATAACCAAGATAATAGGTTCAAACATCTCTTCAAGCACTCTCATATAATTTATGCAATAAAAGCTGAATCATACTTCAGGAATAGAATTTCTGACAAAAATTTCTAATTTTTGTATATTGAAACAAAGAGACAGTGAACTAAAACATAAGACAAAGAGGGAAATTTAGGATCAAGTTTCCACAAAATGCCATAGAAAACCCCTAGAAATATCCGGAAGAGAAAAATGAATGTATGATTGAAACTCTAAATCCAGATCTTTCCAGGGCTTAACCTATTGGGTTTTCATGCAGAGCAGTCTCTATTGACAGGGAAGCTTGCTATGCCACAGTACCGCTCTAATTGCTCAAAGCCTATTTAAAAAAGAAGGAATCCAATTAACCATATATGGGATGAATTCAACAGAATACAAAAAGTCAAAATCAGGGCTATAAGCATCTTAAAGAGCAACTTAAAAGAGAATATGGAGGAGATTTTTGATTAAATTTTCAAGGCAAAGAAAAGCAAATAAATAGAGCAAAATTCATGTTGCTGAAGCACGTTAGAAATTAACATAGCTAATCATGCTATGAAGCTCATCAAGAAAGCTCTCCAGTAGCATAATCACAACAGGAACCTCATGAAATTAAACACACCCTAAGTTCCACTTTTGAAGTAGTAATACAGTAATAATTTAATGAGTAAATGACATGCACAGAGCGCAGAAAAATTCTACCCACCAGAATGATGTCATGATTTCCAGGGCCAGCTATTAGAGCCATGGTTTACCAAAATACTTATCACATATTACCTAGATTCACTAGCTAAATCTTCAAAGTTCATATGGATGGAATCTTTCTTTTTATGCTAAACAACTGAGATGAATGAGAATGAATATTTTCTAAAGCATTACACTAGAAACCTACATGCAAAGAATTCTCACCTGTTGCATTAAAAGTAAATCTTATGCTGCCATCCATTAAACTTTGTCGAGAGAGCAACTGTAAGTTTGTATCATTTGCAGAAAACTTGATGGCTGGCCCTGGGATCCAATGTGTTTTCCTAAGAAAATAAAAAGTAAAATACTTACCAATAAAAATAAATAAAGTAATCCACAAAGAAAAATGTAGTCTATAAATTACGTGGTTCAACAAGATGCCACAAAAAAAGCAATGTTCCTCTAGAGATAACAGATAGTGAATAATAAAAGTTCTAATACATTGTAAAGATAAAAAAGGCACCAACAACAAATATTACTAGCAATACAGTTGTAGAAATTCTATAGATCCTGAATAACTACATATAATACCCTGAAGAACTACAGGCTGTTGTGGATAAAAAGTTATATAGATGGATTATCATCAACAGTAGAATTGATGCTGCATTCACATTGCAAATCAAACAATGATAAGCAATTAAAACATAGTTATTTCAGCTAATATCATTTAATTAAAACCTTTTCTTAAGACTGAAATTTAATTTAATGCATTAAATGACGATTTTAAGTCTACAATTATTTTAGAAAAATTTACTTAAACTTTTGCATTTGATTATCAACTATTAGAGTTCAGATTTATTCCAAAATGCAATTTTACATTGAGATTTTATGGAAAAATATAAAATATATAAAGATATAATTTGTATAACAGATATTAGACTGGGGGCTTGAAAATGATAATTAATAAAAGACAAAGCAAAATACAGTGCTTTACTTCACTGCTGCAATCCAAGTTTTGGTGTAAAGAACCATTAAAGGAATCTCCAAGGTCAGGGACCAGGTATTAATATTGGAATTTTCCATTCATTCTGTTTATTTCTGTAAAAGCATAGCTATGTATAATGTAGTTTGAGGATGGCACTCGGTGTATGGCAGGTGGAGTGTTGCAGGAGGTGTACAATGCCTTAGTTAATCTATCTTACATTAAGCTTGCAGTATGCAAGCAACTTTTACTCGTCTCTTTATATAGACGCTTCTCCGGATATATATAGATATATATACATATAGGATACTAAAGACGAGGCAGAAGGAAGTGCCTCACAGAGCCGCCGATTATTTTAGCCGTAAAGTCCCGGGTTTCGACACCTAGGAAAAAAGCGGACATCCACCCTAGGCATCATTGGTATGATTCTAGGAGGCCCCAAAAATGGCCATTTTCCCATAAGAATGCATTGAGCGCATTTTAGAAAATTCGTTTAGCGTAGTTAGCATAAAGATAGAACGTTGAAATTAAGGAATCCTTAGAAAATGATTTTATCTTCCGTTTGCCGCAAAAGCTTTGTACCTAGTTGCCCCAGGTTCGATGCTAGGTAAATTCTTAGTGCAAAAGTTTCAGGAAATCATTTAGGGTATTTCTAGGTAACATTGAACGTTGAAATTCACGTCATCGATAGAGATCAGACACCTCTATAGTATACGTAAAGGATTTTACGCTGAGGGTCCTTAGTTCGATGCTAGTGCAGTTTTTCTGTCTGAAGTTCATGAATTCATTTAGGGTATTTTCCGTTAAGATAGAAACACGCAATTCACGGTGTTGTTAGAATAGATGGTTGTCTATCGTATGCCGTAAAGCTTTTGCGTTAAAGGCCCAGGTTCGATCCTAGGGCCATTCGAATGACCGAATTTGCAAAAATTCGTAACGGTATTTCCTGGGCAGGTAGAAGGTTGAAATTCCCTACATCTATAGAAGATAGGGATTTCTATCGTATGCTGTAAGAATATTAGTCCTAATAGACCCAGGTTCGATGCTAAGACAATTCGTATGGACGTATTTTGAATAATTCGTTTAGGGTATTGTAGTCGGTGGATGGTAATCCGTTTATAGCAGGTGGAGTGTTGCAGGAGGTTTACAATGCCTTNATTTTTGTGCTGGTATTAGTTGTGATGATGTTCTGCTGAGCTCCTTCGCTCCATTTGCTCCTTTATAGTAGTAGTAATATTGTTAAGGGTGCTTTGACAGCTAAGGTGATTTTGCACCTAGGCTCCCACCAGAACCCAGGACTGCATTCATTGAAGTCGAATGTGTCTCCCAGGAGTCCCTTACTCCTTTATTTGTTGTTTCTTATTCCCTTTGTAATGATACAGTGGTATATATATATATATACACACACACACACACATACACACACACATACACACACACGAGTAAAAGTACCTTGCATGTGATGAAAATCACTGACTTTTTCAGACACTGATTTTGTTCATTTACTTTAAATGTTGTCATTATGAGTGTAATGTGTAATATATGTATTTAGTACCAATACAATACAATTTTTGAGGAAAAAAAAGTGTTTTACGTTATTTTTTAAAAACGTCGCTAATCCACCCTAGGCATCCTGTATTCGATTCTAGGAGGCCCCAATAACTGTACTTTTCCTGTTTAAATGCATTAAGCGCATTTTCAAAAATTCATTTAGTGTATTTTGAATTAAGATAGAATGTTGAAATTTACAGAGTCATTAGAACGTGTTTTTATCTTCCGTATGGCACAAGAACTTTATCCCTATTGGCCCCAGGTTCGATGCTACGACCATTTGTATGATCAAATTTTCAAAAACTCATTAGTGTATTTCTTGGTAATATAGAATGTTGAAATTTGGGAAGTTGATAGAAGGTATCTATTCATATCATATGCCGTAAGGTTTTAATCCTAATGGACCCAGGTTTGATGCTAGGACAATTCATATGGATGTACTTTCAATAATTCGTTTAAGGTATTGCAGTTGGTGGATGGCAGGCTGAGTGTTGCAGGTGGTGTATAATGCCTAAGTTAATCTATGAAACTTTAAAGAAGAAACGGACATGAAAAAACTGAAACCGGGACTCAAACCCCTCAGTGGCATTGTCCACAGCCATGGCCTCACAGAGGCACCGACCATACAAAGTGGTGGAAGGAGAACCCCCCTTTAAGGATGACACACAAGGAAAAGGGTTTTAGGTACTTGGCATGATAAGGCATGCACCTAGGATAATTCCCAAGGAGAAACGGACATGAAAATAGCAGACGGAATAGCTCAATGGATAGAGCAACCGACCGGCAATTGGGAGACCCAGATTCAAGTCCCGGTTTTTTTCATTTTTCATGTCCGTTTCTCCTTGAGAATTTTCCTAGGTGCATGCCTTATCATGCCAAATATCTAAAACCCTTTTCCTTGTGTAAAGAAGAGGAAACAACACTTTTTCAGACATTAAACTGCCATTATAACCTTAATGAGTTAAAAAATTAATCTGCTTTATCAACTTAAATTCATACATAATATAAACATATATATATCATCATAGTGGTACCTTGAGATACGAGTGCCCCAACATACGAGTTTTTTGAGATACCATCCTTCACTAGGTCTAGTTTTTGCTTTGAGCTATGAGCCAAAATTTGTACAAATTAAGACAAGTTTCACAAGAAAGGAAAATGATCATAGAATCTTATTTTAGTCGTGAAACATTCATATAAATTTGTGAGTGAATTGCGAGAACTTTGATAAGATACACTGAAAATTCTTAAAATTTTTGGGAAATAAAAAACCCATCCCTTTGATGACCAAAGCATTTGTTAAATGTTAATTTCATGAGTTATCCCGTTCAAATTATCTCAAATTTGCATTTATTTTCAATAAATGGACTACTTTCCAAAAATTCTACTCATCAACTCAAAACTGTGAATATGTCGTAGCACGATTGAACACTAAGGCATATATTAAAGGCTGAGTTTAAAACTCATCTCAGACTATAAAAATGTGGAATGGATCAGTAGTTACTAGATTAGCCTAAAACGTCTATCAATCAAATGTATTGGTTAATCAAATAAGAAGTTTTTCTGGGGCCTCTGAGGCACTTTTCATCATTAAACTAAGCGAGCTTTCATGTCATTTTTGGCACTGTCAGATATTAAGTATGAATATGCAAAGATATACTTTATAAAGCAGATATTTATATCTAACTTCCAAATCCTTTGAAAACGATGTACATAATTCTACATTGCCTAAAATTCTGGAAAAGTAATTAAAGGGGTGATAATTGCCACTATCACAGAGGAGAAAATCTCCAATTACTTTGGGCACTATCCTGTTATACTGGAAAAGTATCTTATTAGTTTTTCAAACTGTTCCCAATATTTTAAAATAGAATACTACCTTGATTTAACTCAGATACACAACAAAGTGATAACAATTTTGCTCAGCATAATAAATTAGGCTACACGTAAAAGAAAATTTTCTTAGAAAACTAGGAAAAAAATTAAACAACTACTCTAGTTTTGAGTAGAATAAGTTATTTGTTCACAAACATTATTTTTTGGTTTGGTAAAGAAATGAATAATACTGATAACTAATAAAATAACAAGATAATCAACAAAATTAAGAAAGCTTCAACAAACGCCTGCCTTTCCAATATCATCTTGTTCACATTATATTGCATTCGTACAAAATCCAGCCTTTGTTCCGACCATGATACTGGGTATCATCTTTAAATAATATTTCACTAGTGTACTCCTCATAGCAATCTAATACAGAAAGTGTGAGCAGCTACAATTTTTAAATCATCTAATAAGCACTTTCTGCCAATAATGCATTACCGTGACTTTTGTGTGAACTCTTCCACTCCCAGAAATATTGGGGAGTATTTCCCAGAAATGGAATTTGAATCAAAAATGCCAAGATTTGAAGGCAGCTGTCCAGGCTGTTACTACAGTCCAGTCTGGAAACTTTCTTATAAACTTCTGAAAATCAGGAGATGTCTTTTGTTTCCCATGCATCAAATGCCCAGTGAGAGCAACATCAATTACATGAGAAAGGCTTGCAATGGTCTTCCTTGTCTTAGACTGTAAAGCATAAAATAAGGCAATATTCAGATCATGGAAAATTCAAATATCTCCTACTAGATTCATTATACTAATCCGAAGTATCTTTCTACTTGTTGAACAGTGCTATTAAATTTTGGTAAATAGTTAAACCAGGATCTCATTTAAAACATCTATACATATGTTTGATAAATAACTAATTTGCAAAAATTAATATAAACGTTGAATTCAGCATATCAGTAATATATGAGGTCGATAAAAAAAGTGGAAATTTTGAATTTCTCAGGCTGTATAATTCCAAATGTCAAATTTTTTATCTTTATTGGTACACATGTCTCTAACATGCAATGTTAAGGGCACCCATTCTGAAAGCTTAGTCTCATGTTGACAGTCAAAAAGGTTACACATGTTTAACTTCGATCAGCAATTTTCGACTTGCAGCAAAAATTGAACAAAGAATTTGCATTAAATTGTTCTATTCTGTTGCATAAATTTCTGTTCGATGTGGAATAAAGTGCTGCACCACATTGGAAATGTTAAATGTTGCTTTTGGCAAATGTTCAATGAATAAAATGAGTGTTTACAAGGGGTAAAAACGTTTTCAAGAGGGTCGTGAAGACACTGAAGATGATGAAAGCCCTTGATGTTCCAGCACATCGACAACCGATGATAACGTCGAAAAGGTGTAGAAAATGATTATGGGTGATCACAGAATCACTATCAGAGAGGTTGCTGATGAGGTTGGCATATCATTTGGCTCATGCCAAGCAATTTTTAAGGATGTTTTGGGCATGAAATGGGTGGCAGCAGAAAATGTCCCAAAATTGTTGAATTTTGACCAAAAGCAGCACTAAATGAACATTGCTGAAGAGTTGCTGAATGTAGTCAATGATGATCCAGAACTTATTAAATGGGTCATAAATGGTGATGAAACATGGGTGTATGGGTTGAAACTAAGCCCCAGTTGTCCCATTGGAAACTTACTGAAGAAACCAAGACCGAAAGAAGCTCATCAAGTTCAATTGAATGTGAAAGTTCTGCTCACGGTTTTCTTCAATTTCAATGGCGTAGTGCATCATGAGTTCTTGCCACCAGGTTGTATGGTCAATAAGGAGTATCACCTGGAAGTTCTACACCATCTGAAAAACTATTGGACCTGTGGCGAAACAATTTGCGGCAATTGCACCATGATAACGCATCAGCTCATACATCACTGCTTATTTGTGAATTTTTGGCAAAAAACAACACCATAATGCTACCTCAACCACCATATTCACAGAAAAAAACGTAAAAGGATGATGCTTTGGCAACATTGAGAAGATCAAGACAGAATCGCTGAAAGAGCTAAACGTCATACAGAAAATTGCATTCCAGAAGTGCTTCAAGAATTGGAAAAAGCGCTGGCACAAATGTATTATATTTGAGAGGGAATACTTTGAAGGGGACAACATAGATCAATGAATAATTAAAGATTTTTTTGAGAAAACTAAAAATTCCACTTATTTTTTTTATCACACCAAGTATACTACATTAAACAATTTTTAAAATTAGAATGGAATAGAACATATTACTAAGGTAAACATTTAATATTATAACTAATAAACCTGAGTCCAACCACCTGACATTTAAAGGCAGGTAATTTGTCCCAGAATGGGTTAAAGATCTTTTGAAGTAGTAAGAGGATGTCAAAACAATATAATTGTA
>KZ309198.1:320034-343050 GCA_000376725.2 Ladona fulva | reverse complement strand
CTGAACTGGATACCAAGAGACGTGAAGAGACCAAGAAGAAGACCAAGGGACCGATGGAACAGAGACATCATTCAGTATTTAGGGGTAACATGGCAACGAGAAGCTCAGAATAGAGAGAATTGGAAAGCGCTTGGAGAGGCCTACATCCGACGTCGGATTGAAAATGACTGATGACGATGATGATACTCCATGAAATTGAGTAATCCTGTGTGTTCATAAACTGGAACTTTGTAATATTAAAGGCAGGAAAATTCATAATGCCAAAGCAACTTTTAATCATAACTATTAAAATTTAATCTTGTCTGAGAAATGAGTTTATTAAGAAGTGATTTTACTCTGATACTTAATTTCTGATTCTCAGGCAGTAGGAATTAAAATGATAAGTACCATGTATGATATAGTATTACATTAAAATCTAGGTATATAATATGGTACTACAGCATTAAATTTTAATGATACCACAATCTAAGACTATTAATTAACCACATCACCTGAATTCAAATGCAGTATCTAGTACTGCCTTTTTGTGGCCCAAAACTTTTTTCTAACTATATAATACTCAAAATAAACAGAAATACCTATATTTTGAGTTAAAAAATAAAGGAAGGTTTTTTTACTCAAAATAAACAGAAATACCTATATTTTGAGTTAAAAAATAAAGGAAGGTTTTTTTACTCAAAATAAACAGAAATACAAAATCATGTGTTAGATGGCAAAAGCAACACTTATATTGAAGAAAATTTACACAAAAACATACTTATGCAGACACACAACAAGAAAATGTTAATGTATGAAAAGAAGCTTGCTTAACAAACCATATGAAGGTTAGGACTGGCATAAGATATGGCATGCCACAGTAAAGTTCTGAGCTGCATTCATCCTCCACTGGTCTAGCATTTTCAAGAAGATTAGGATGTGTTTTCTGCAGAGCTCTTGGACTGTTATGGTCCATATCCACAAGCCAATAACCTGACTCATGCTTCCGAACATTTCCCTCAAGATCATGAAAAGTCCTATCTGTATGCTGAAAGAAAGAAGTTCAACAGCCATAACAACCATGCATATGACATAACTAATAAATTAAACATAGAAAAAGTAATAATTTAGTATTGTAATGTTTCACATTCAATATTTTACTATTAAAATCATTTTAAAAATTAAGAAATATACTTCCACATCCATAAATGTAAAATTGACAACAACTCATAAAAATGTTTCTGATGATAACTGTGTTTCCTTTTTCAAATTCATTTATATTTAAGGTGCAATTTAGAAATCTACTTTGATAATTTATCATCAAAAACAAGAAAACAAAAAGCTAAGAATATCTGTAGATATTCTATACTACAATTTGTCATCTATATTCTTACCAGCCAACATCTCCTTCGATTTCTGAGGCTATTATGGGATACAGGGGTATTCTGGCTTTTAGGAAGTTTGCTACCATAGTGAATCATTGATGTCCTGCATATGTACAGGGTATGTAAAACCCAGAGCGTCCCATCATGGCTTCAGCAATAGGAGGAGGGAATGTTCTGTCAGGGTACTTTAATTGGATAAACCAGCAAGTAACTGATCAAGTTAATTATTTAAAATGACTTCATATAAACTTCAATCACCTGGATATTATACAAATTCACTGAATCAAAACATTTCATCGTTAGAAAATTTCCTCTTCCTAGCTGACGTACATGCATATATTTTTAGCTTTGTGACTTATAAATGTTCTTGAAGTAAAGGTAGATCATCAAATAGAACATTTCTAGTAAGCTAGTGATTTTAAATGTTAATTAAAGTACAGTAAGATTCATAAAATACATCAATCAATGCATAGATGGATTAAACCAATAAAAAACTAACATTCAGATAAAAAAGTATAAAAATTACCATTTTTAATTGAAATAATGAGTGACACAAAAGAGGTCAAATATATAAAGAATAATGGCTGTTCTTGTCATTATGTTCTATTTCATTATTACTGAAAATTTTAGAAAGGAGGTACCTTGACCAATAGTATAAGTACCCTTCCTGTAGGAAAACTAATTTCCAATTAGTATATAAAATAGGATTTCTCACAATGATCATGATGCGCTGTGGAGCAGGAGCTCTTGGGTCACCAGAATATGGGAATCCAAGAGGAGTGAAGCAAACAAAAGCAAAGGCAGCTAGGAATGATGTCCCCAGGATGACTAAAACCATTGAGGGTCGCCTCACCAGCAACACTAAAGGAGCCTATAGTGATTTAGTATGATCAGATTATGGGAAACTAACCATGTAAAGAGTAATGACACTGGGTAATCCTGCTTTACTAAAGTTAACAACTGGCATTAAGAAAAGATGGTATTTTACTCACTATTCAATACTATAAAATGATTTTAACACACTACAATGCTCATACAATTAATGTATGGATAGACTGTACATACTTGTGTTAGTAGACCTTGTGAACAGTTGAACCAATTAAAATTTTCACTAACAACTGTCAAATTGCATATACGTCCACCCTACGTTTTTCAATAATTATTAAAAACTAATGAGAATTTCATGAGTAACTTTTGTTTTACCAACACTTATAACTACCGACTAATAAGTATCATTTATAACACAGCTGGGAGTTGTAAAATTTAGCAATACTTTTGTAAAAATCAAGATATTATGGCAGTATTTCCATAAGCTTCTCGTCTTCTGGCTTTTGTTAAAATGATAATACTACAGCAGACAAAGTTGTAAATAAGCAATATTTGTTTGAATTATTTCTAACAGAATGGCCATTAAAACCAAGGTTTTGCAGAAGTTTATGTCATATCTCAAACAACATCATCAACTATGATAAAAAAAATACTTTCATAGTAGTAGGGCAATCCAACTTTTTTAAATCTAAAGTTTTATATTAAAATCAACCTAAATAATGTATAATATACATAATGATTGGACTCAAATTCAATAACAGTTTAGTTTATATTTAAAATACTAAAGGTGTAAACAGGATCATCTCAGACTTCACTTAGTGGTATTCCATCGCTAGGTCTACTACCCCTACCACTAGGTGATATTCATCCAAGCCTCGAAACCTAGGTTGTGTTTGTGTTATTTTTCTATGTAGTTTGTAAAATTAAAGTTCTGTTGCTGATTGCTGTTGTTTTACTAAAGGTGTGATCACTCACTGAAATGAAAGTTTCTGAAGCAAGAAATCACTGTCCCATGCAAAATCATCATTGGTTTGGATTTTTGTTTAGATCACTATTATGATTCATTATTATCAAAAAGACAACCTAATGCACACTCAAACGAAATTAATGGTAAAAATTGAATTATTCTCTCTAACAAGGAGAAGATTATTTCCTAATTGAATTCCATATTAATGAAAATGAAATTCATTCTCTTTCCTTCCACATACAGAATCATGAATGATTCAGCTAAAGAGGCAGCTACATTTTTCGCTAAACAGTAGAAAGTTAGAAAGGATGCACTCTGAAGCATAGCTGAACATGATATTTCAATTTTTATAGTGTTAAAAATCTGACAGTAATACTTTCTCTAGCTAGGCTTCCAAAAACTTGTCCTTACAAATTTCATGATTTTTATTGAATCATAGAAATGTAGCTGAAAATTTTGGTTTCTTATCTTTTACACTTTTCACACCATAATTAAATTGACAAAATTGCAAAATAATTCACATTCCAATTGGGTCATTCCACGCCAAACCAGACAAAAAAAAACAATAACGGATTTTCTTTAAACTCCGTCATAATGACGTGACGTGACCATAGAAGCATTTTTGCCATTTCTTAGACTAATAGTTCGAATAATTACAAAATGGCGCCTTTTCAAAGTTTACAGAGCATTGCATACACTCACTTTAAAGGTTTAGAATAGAGCTTTCGTTTGATATGAAACTCAATTCCATTTCTAGGAGACAATGTTTACTTTTAGGCAAATTAACTTTTAAAAGTGATTTTAAACTAAACAAAACCGTCTCGTTTGCTCCGAAAAAAATATCACCGAAATGAACAATAAACGTTCTTTGAATGTTGAAAATATAAAAGTGGAACTCGAACGGAATGTTATCTTTAAAAAATATTATTTACCTCGATGTCAGGGCACAGCACCGCTCGCTTCTTAAAAGATGCTTCAAACCTGGTACTCCGTCCCTCCTATCCGTCAGTGGGTATCCATATCTAGCAGTGAAATATCCAATAACCTCTTTGCCTCGCAGTTTATGTCGTGTTTTCTTTCACAGATTGGCAAAACCATACAGGAAATGTGTGTTGCATATTCTGAAGTATACCCTTATAAGTATACCCTACCTCTATATCCTTCTAAGAGAATCTAATATACTTCTCCGTAGTTGTCCATCTCATCGGTAGCCTTAAGATGTACCACTTCTACAGGAAGTTCTTAATTAGATACATTCTCTGTTACTAATATATTTTAAAAAGAAAACAGCTTCGCATATATTTTCGTATTACGATACGGGAAAGAAAGAGTGATAATTATGTGTACCACAGATCTGTTTAGCCGTTGCAAAATGATTCCTTAGAATAATAGTCTCTTCTGCATAATCAATTCGGCGAAGAAGTGAACTTTGATGCAATGTAAATTTTATGACGCCCATAAAAATAGTTCATTCAGTGTAGAGATTTGATTATCTAACCTTTGAAGACTTGCCTTAGCTGCCAGTCTTTTAAGTGTGCCACCTATTCCATCGTAAGGTCATTTACCATATGACGTGGCAAAGAAATGCCATTCCGCTGTGATTCCAATATCTTCTTCAGGATAGGACAGATTTATGAAATTCTTTTTGTTTTTATATTGAGAACTAGCTCCATCTGAAAAGTATATAATTTTATAAATCTCCCCCACCTCTTCCTTCAGGAATTAAATCAACTTGCGTTGGAACAAATAGACTGCTATTGTGTCATGTTTTAAGCTCTCGGAAATAGCAACAAAGCTCTTGCTTTCAAAAACAAAGTCACTTCTACAATATACTACAAATGGGTGCAATGTCGCTTGGATGTTATTCCAAGAACTCCTTGGATTGCATCCTGCAACACAAAGGAATAATTCTCAGAAAAGTCTAAAATTACCAAACATTCTGAGGGCTATAAATTTTCCTTCCTGTATTTTAGGTAAGAAGATTGTTCACTTGCTATGAATGAATTTTTTGGGAGCTTTTCAAGAGAGTTGGAAAATTTATCGACTTGAAAATAATTACGACTTTTGAATTTGGAATTTTCCTTTTTGCAATCAGAGAGACACCTAACGAAACGAGGCTATCATTTAACATTGTTATGACTTCAATTCTATCTAACTCCGAAGACTCATTCACTATCGATGGTATTTTCATAAGTGCTTGAGCTTGGACTAACCTCGTCAACAGGTAATACGTCACTAATATTGGCCTCATGATTGCACTCACTCCCAACTGGTAACTTGGAAATTTTTTACCGACAGGCATCGCAAATTCCAAGTCCTTTAACAGAGGCTATTTCAGTTTTTCCCACTTTAGTAAGCATCCACGGAAGTACACAATGCAATTTTTTTTGAGCTTTCCTAGCATGATTTGAGAGTCCAAAAGGATTGAAACACCCAGTATACAGCCAAAATTTCTCCTCCATTGTACCTAATTAGATGTACTGCACTGAATGTAGCTTAAAGCTTGATCTAAAAATACTCATAGGGAAAAGTTTTCCATAGCAATTCACTTTGGAGTCTCAACACAGTACGTGCTTTCATTATTGAGATATTGGGTTAATATTTAATGCAAGAAAGGGAGACCCACTGATGTATAGGAGGGATGGAGTACATACAAGCATTGAAGCATCTGTTAGGAAGCAAGCGGCGCTGCACCCTGACATCGAGGTAAATAATATTTAAAGAAAATCTGAAAATGTCATGTTTTTTTTGTCCGGTTTGGCGTGGAATGACCCAATTATGTTTTCAAATCTCTATCAAACTAGCTGTCCATGAAGTCTAATCTTTAAGCAAAGAATAACCAACACCATCATTACTATTTACTAAGATAGAAAATGTAGTGCCCCTCACCATAAAATTAATGTAAAATCCTACAGAAGGAAAGGAAGGAACACTGTAATTTCCACAATGTTTCTTAAACAGAGATACCTCCACTAACAAGTGACCCTACAAACAAATGTTTTGGCTAACAAAGATTTTTTTCATGTTGTTTCAGACTTGGCTTACAAATGTATTATTGGATGAAAGTGCTAACATAAAGCAGCAAATATGAATGATGGGGCCATTCCAGTGTTTTATCTTTCCTGTCAGTATGTGTGGCAAAGAAATTAGCTGACCACATCACATAGCAGACAACCACCAACTTGATCAGATTATGTTCAAATCAGCAAGAAATAAGATGCCTAATAACATCATGTTTCAGCAAAGATTTTGGCATATTATGGCGTACAAATGTGATTCTGGAACGAACTATCCTCGTTAGCCAAAGTATCTCTTAATGTGGAAATTATGAAGTTTTTCCCTTTCCTTCATTACATCCTTCCAAAAAGTCCAGCTAGTGAAGACGGACATTAAAAGGTTCTATTATAAAAATCAAGAACTCTCATAACTCACCAAATACATAAATATCAAAGAATAAGGAATGGCAGACAAGATGGCAACAATTGCATCTGGATTGGTGCCAGAGCCAATTCGACCCATGATTGGAACAAATAGAGATAGAACTCCAAGGACCAGGTATGTTGTAAGAGTAAATGGAGGCACCAAACCCACTAGATACACTAGCAACCATCTCAGATCTGAAAATAAACCAAAAGTAACATAATTTCACCTGAATAGCTCAAGTATGACAAGCTATCCTTACCATTAACACAAAAAGTATTTCTTGCTTACCTTTGAAACCTTTTAAAACAGCTGATCCTCTCAATAAATAAGACACAATGGCAGGAAAAAATACCCACGTACAAATAACATAGCCAGATCTAAGCCGAAATACAATGGTTACAGCAAGCAGTGTAGACCATATCAATATAGCAGCATCAAAGTACTTCCAAAATACATTCCATACAGAGCCCAAAGCCTGTAAAAGACAATATTATTAGCAAAAATATAAGAAATTATCAAGATGTAAAAATGCTAAATTTTTTAATTATTGTGTTGAACAAAACAAAAGTGCATCGAAAAAAAATACAAAAAAATAAAATCTAAATTATGATACAAGCTATATAACAGATCAGCTGGTAAACAAATAATTGACAAAATTCATAAATATTGTGCCTAATGTAAGACAGTGCAGACAGGAAAAGATTCCCTCAGATTCAGCTTATTTGAAAAGTAACACGCTACTCATAAATCTTAGAATATTAAGGCAGACATTTTAGAAACAAGCAACGAGTGAACAAGCACTTCTCAACACATAGACTTAAGCAATATCAAGCAAATACAATGATTATTAGTTTCAGGTATTTCAGGCAATGTTTTCTATCCTCATCTAATTCAACGTCATACAATTATTACTAATAGAGGTGCAAGAATACAAAATACTGAAAAATATATCACCAAGCTCCATTCCTTCATCAGAGTTTTAGGTCATGCAGCTATTTCAAAACATTACACTCATCTGCAAAGTTTTATTAAGAAAGCACGAATTTAAAATTTTTCAAGTTCTTTCCTTTTGAGTATAACAAATTAAAATGTGATTGTAAAAGAGCCATGTTCTTGTAATGCAGTCAACTGTACAGAGATAGGCCAATAAAGACTTATCAGGGTAAATAAATCTCCAATAAAAATTCATGAATGAGATGAAACATTGAAAATGTCCTAAAGAAATTTCTAAATCATCAAGAGATAAGAACTTGATGACAGAAGAAATAAAAACAGACTTGTACCACAGGATTTAATAGTTGACCACCTAAGTTTCAGCGCATTGCGCCATCTTCAGGTACAAAAACACAAGAAACATTTGTATATATAGCAGAAGGAAGGGGAGAGGGAGTGAAGGGGAAGGTTAAGGATGGTCAATGACTTCACTCCCTCTCCCCTTCCTTCTGCTATATATACAAATGTTTCTTGTGTTTTTGTACCTGAAGATGGCATGATGCGCTGAAACCTAGGTCGTCAACTATTAAATCCTGTGGTACAAGTCTGTTTTTATTTCTTCTGTCATCATGAAGAGCTACCACAAAGTCGAGGCCGAAACAGTG
Organism: Ladona fulva; assembly: GCA_000376725.2. Classification (NCBI taxonomy): domain Eukaryota; kingdom Metazoa; phylum Arthropoda; class Insecta; order Odonata; family Libellulidae; genus Ladona; species Ladona fulva. Next base: position 334,873 of record KZ309198.1, on the reverse strand, counting down.
GATTTTAGATAAGAACTTTTTGAATTATCACTCTTGGCACAATTCTAAATTTCCTAATTAAAACTGGGCTTTGCTAAAGAAAAGTAAAATTTTGGCAAAAACAAGTACACTAATTACTGTTAAAACCAGTAAATAGTAAATCAAAATCAAAATTGAAACAAAGACATTAACTTAATAGTTGAGAAAAATTATTATAACAAGATAGTAAGATTCCAAATTTTTTCCATACTTTGAAGTATATAATGCTCTATTAGTAATTAAAATAATCATTGACTGTGTTTTTCACAGCAGAAAGGGGCCATCCTTGAATGATTTCACACTTACGAGGTGGTTTGGGGTTCTGAGACACTTGGTCACCTGAGTATTACCCTCCTGGTAACTTTGCGAGAGACGGGATTTACATAATTATAGAAAATGCTGGAACAAAAATTAAGAGTGGCCCTTGAGTCAATTTGGATTTATGATAATACTAAATGTTAAAAAAGTTACAGGTGAAAAAAGCCATCCGATCAACTGGATTATTACAAAGTAAGAACAGTGACTTTGTGTTTGCAGAGTTATTTCTCATATAACTAGAAAAATGTCAGAAGAATGGCAAATAATATCTTCTTTCAAAATTCTTCCTAAAAGTAAGCTTTCCATATAAAACAGAATCACATATGATAAGGAAATAGCTAATTAGTAAATGATTATTCCCTTAGTTAATTGCTGACTAATTATACCTCAAGTAATTAAATTTCATAGAAAACAAAATAATTCCAAGTCTATCGAACTATTTTCTTGAATTTGAAAGGGAATATTTTGTATTATGGAAGTTTCAAAAAACTTAAACCTTTGCACAATACTGTACTTCTAAAGCACTGGATAACATGATTTTTGTTTGACATATTTAAAAACTGAATTGCCTTAAAAGAACGACAGGAATGAATAATGAACTATAGTGCATTTACATGAAAATATATAAATAGATTATAATTTACTCATTTATAACTCTATTTCAATGTTATAGCAGAAAGCATTATGTACTGTTTACATGCCATCCACGGCGAGAATTGCCATCCGAGAGATACAGGTGATGCGGCATGTCCTGTCATATCTAAAAGGATTAAGTGCAATATGACTTCATCAAATTGTATTGATCTGTTATGAAATGCGATCACAGCCAAGGGCCATGAGCAGCCCTTTTTTGTTTCCTTTTATTTCCGTGATCTGGAGAAAAAGTGTCGTAAGTGGCAGCCTGTGTCAAGCCACGATATGTTCAAGAGTGACTTTTTTGTCTTATTATTTGAATAAAAATTAAGTTTCTTAATCATCTTACATGGAATTGTAAAAAATGTTCGTTTTTAATAAGTTTTTGGAACATAATCCCCCTTTTGTATTGGCTCTGGGTCTCACATAACACAGTTTCACTCAATATGGCATATTATAGGAATCTATCTACCATGTTATAGGAGGATTACTTGTATTCTAATTAAGTGATGAATCTGGAAAAATTCTAATTCAATATTTGTGTAGCAAACTTTGCATCTCATGGATAGCTTTCTCATGCACTAAACCATAAGCCAAACTACAAAAACCCTCATAACTAATACATGCAATAGAAGAGAAGCAATTTGCCATAATATGCAATAAAATAGAACGACTAAGAAGATAGTTATCAAAAAAGACATACAAAGCAAGGAGTTAACATGATTTAAAATTCTTTGATTATTATTTTTGCCAAATGAAATAAATTTCCAATGTGAGGATTGCACATCTAAGACTTAAAATCTGATGAAATCTGCAAAATAGCCAATATTACAGCAAACTGCTTTTATTAGATAAAGGCAGCATGTGAAGAAAAAATTAAAGTAGCTAATTTTCAAAAACTCACATGCTTTTGGAACTTTGATACACCAAGAACAAGGATCAAATGTGATAATAAAGTTGGAACTACATAGAGTAGTCCAATCCAAACAGGTCGAGCAAACCAGCTCATCGTTCTTTCAAAGAAAGACAAAGTCGCAGCAACGGTGGCTGCTACCAATAATGCAATGAGACAGGCTCCCATCTGAGTTAAGATACACATGCCAAGTTGGCGGACGGATAAGCGAAATGCAATACCTAAGAAAAAGTCAATTTTTCATCATTAAACACATGGAAACATTAACGAATCCAAGTCCCATTTCCAAAAATATAAACCTTTCAAAATAAAGTGAAGTAAATATCTGTGAAACAGACCTTGAGCACGCGATGATGCCAGTCCATAACAGACAACAGATAAAGTGGCAGCAACAATCGAGGAGAATGATATAGCATCACCTGCTATCATTGGCCAGCGAGCAACCCCTGCTCCTAAGACGTCAAAGTAAACAGGTTGCCCAGGACGCAAGGAGTCAATCTCTTTTGTTCTTGCTAATTCATGTGAAGATGTGAGATGGCGCACAAGTGCTAAGATGTTTTCTCCTGTTCGTTGCAATGTCCCAGCAGGCACTTGCACAGCAGAATCCAATGATGTATGATACACATATCCATTGGAAGACCATGCAAAATCTAAACCTAAAATTAGGTCATGAAAGAAATTAAAATAAAATTAGGCTCACTTTCTAGAAAGTATAATAAATCTCTCATAACTACTTGCAAAATCCAATCAGAAAGGAAATTATAATAAATAAAAGTTACAATTGTTTAATGGGTAACAATGAAATAATTTCCATAACAACAATAGTAGGCACTTCATAGACAAGACAACCATGAATTGAGATTTTTGCCACATTTACCATATTGTCTAAAATTACTGCAAACATACTTTTTTTTAAATAAAGTAAAATTTTAATATTTTTAAGTTCACACTATATTACCAAACATGATTCTTCATTAATTTGGGTACTCTGCAAAGATAACATATTTGGTAATGGTAACAAGTAACATAAGAAATCCTGAGTGCATTATTTAAGTAACTAAAACTCTCAAAAATGCACAATTTTTGCAAAAGTTACATTTGAGTTAATACTCCCACTTAACCCATTAAGTCATCAAATAGGAATCATTTCTATTAGTCCTCCATTAGTTGCATGGGATACCGCATGCCATCAATTTTATGGTGTTTACCGTTCATCTTTTAATTATATTGTCACAAGCTTTTAGGGATATGTTTGAACAAGATTTCTGCACAAAGATTTTTAGTTTTATGCCAAATAGTGAGCTTGTCTTTTCTTGAACAAAACTGGGCTGAAGGAGCACCAAGATTCTGTATTCATCTCTTTGGATTTGGGCATTTTGATTTAGACATATCTTTCTGAAAATATTGTTCTTTTTTCAAAAAGCTCTTTATTGGAACATTTGCTATACATAGAATGGTTCAATACCAGTCATCAGCTACATTTTGGCCCGGTATTACAATCGATAGTTAAATCTGATAGTTACTTAACCTGAAGGTTAAGCTTAACCTCCAGTTAGCGACATGGCCCGTATTATAAAACTTTGTAAACTGATGGTTAGTTACCTACCACTTTAACTAAAAGATGCCTTGCTCGAGAATAATTTTCATACCCGTTACCGTGAAGTTCGTGAAGTTTGTTTAAACAATAATGCATCGTAATATTTTCAGCGCATCTTTGGTAGGAAGTTCTTGACAGATTCAACGCATAATTTGATACCCTTATTTTCAGAAACTGGATGCGCAAAGATATAAACATTTTATAAAGAAAAGGTACATTGTATAAGTAAATTTAGTGGAAGAGGAGAGAAACGTGATAAAGAATAAGAAAAGTAACAGTGATATGGAAGCAGCAGACGATTTTTCAATAATAAAATCTTCTTTGCACGCCTAAACCAGGTGGTAAATGATTTTTTGCGTTTATATTTCGTTCACTTGGTGGCATCTACCCAAGTGATGATATTACATATCTATTCATCATTTTAGAAAAAAATATCCTATAATATAACCTTAAAACTCACCTCCATGTATGGTGAAAGCCCATGCTTTAAATCCCAATCATCATTCCGAAACACAATACTTGCATATTTTCGCACCCAATTTACGAGTAAGACATCATAACAGTAGTGTTTCATAAATCAAGTTTCGTGAATAGTTTATTATAGTAGCCCGAAATGCGGTACGTCTGACCATCACAATCATACGATAGACTTTTAAGGAATGCAGCCATGAAAGAGTTTGGGTGGCCGTATGTGCTAAGAGGTGACAATGTATTACAATGTATGTAGGTATGAAAGTGAGGAAAACACCACATTAGCTTCGCCTTCTACTTTCCTCCCCCAAACGAACGTTCTTCTCCGTTCCACGCAGAGAGCGGCCACAAAGTTTCAACTTGTTACTGGTTAGAGGATGTCTTTCAGTCATGTGAATGTGTGATGTGATTCAGAGAATGGATAAGAAAGAGGTGTGATTTTCTTATAGATGAGCAGTAGTTATCGTTGTATTTCCTCTATGAAAAGGAAAATATAGAAAAAAGAATGAGTAATGGTGGTACGTGGAAACAGAAGGTACGTTTGTATATTATTTGCCCTTTGTGGTAGTTTTTTAAAGTGAAGCTATATGTAGCCCTTGTAAATGGAGGTGGTATGCAAGTCAATGCCCAAGAACTTAGTTTAGATCTTAGGAGAAGTTTAGGGCAAAATACATTGCCGTAAAGAAAGAGACAAAAAAGGCCATTACAATGGATTGACATTTGCGGGAAACAGGCAGTGATGCTTTGCATTTCAGTCTACATTAATAAATTAATTCTTCATATCTATTCGTTATACTACTTACTAACTACTACCTGTGAATATACAGCAAGTTAATCTGCATGGTCTCCGATCCTCTTCATAAACTTACCTTTAATTTGTTTAAGTATTATTACTCTTTCTTCAGCTGTTGTTCAATCAATAAATGTTTAAATCTAGTATGCAAAAAATGGCACTTCAAAAGTCTCTTTTTAAAATAACCGCTGTATGTTGATTTAATATATCGCTCATTCAACATTTAGGGTGAATTATATAGTAAGCATTCATGGTGAAAGGTGATAGTAGGTTAATGATTCTCGTAATTTCGCTTTCCTTTTTACAAAAGGGTGTTTCTACGATTTCAACTTCAAATTAAACCGTCCCGAAAAGTAAACTAAAGTATCATAACGTGAAAATCAATAAACTAATATTTTAAAAAATAACTAATTAAGTTTAATATGATACGCGGTATTCTGTTTAAATCTAAGAAGAAATTTACTCATTCAATTTCAAAACATGACTGTCTATGATGATAGAATAACTAAGAACCGCTTATAGTTAATCAGAATTATTGTACTTAAACTACTACGATAAATAAAGGTTAGTATTCTACATTTAAAGACAAAAATACGTTTATTTTACTGCCAATGTTCAACTTTTTATCTCCGAAGTAGTATTTGATATTTAGGTAAATAATTACTAACACGCAACACATATCTAAGGATATTTAGAAGATAAAAAGCCCAATTCATTAGAATTATCTTTATCAAGAATACATACCACCTTAATGAGAATATTAGAAGTATTCTTTTCATAAAATTCTGCCGGTAAAACGTACTTTTTAGAATTAAACTAGCTGAGATGAGGGATTTTTATCGTACTTATCCGCCATCTTGTTTGTAGTTAACTATCAGATAAGGATTTGACCATAACTCAATCTGGTAGTTAAGATAACTAGTACTTTAACTACCAGTTAAGGCTTAACCATCGATTGTAAGACGGATTTTTGAGTTAACCTGGAGGTTAAATTTAACCTCCAGGTTAACTATCGATTGTAATACCGGGCCTTTGTGTTGCTGATAAATATCATAGATTCATGGGGCTCCCGATAGCCAAGTGGGCAACGCGTTCGACTTCAGTGAAAGCGGTCCCGGGTTCGATTCCCGGTGGGGGCCTACGTGCGAAATGACCTAAGCAGTCGAAGCACTTTTAACAATGCTACTACTATCATAGATTCATTCATATTTCTCTTAAACAATATTAATATACTGTTCCATGGTAAAATAAATATGATTTCCGATATTATAACATATTTCATGCATGGGGTAGAAATCTACCCCATGCAACTAACAGTGTAACTCAAACTGGCATGACTAATGGAGGGCTAAAGGTATAAAAAAATTAAATTAGATTATTAATTTAAGTTTTATAAGAACAATTTCATTTTCCATAAAAATATTCTGAACTACTATAATTGCTACATTAACTATGAAAATTTAGGTATATTTTAAAAACTGTATACAAATTAGAAAGGTGGTAAGCTAACCAGAAATATTTCCAAAATCACGAAAGATGCGGAAATCTGTATCACCAGGAATAATCCCACTTTGAAATATCTCCTGGGCCAATGAAGATGCATATGGATGAGGCACAGATTCAGCGTAAGCCTGAAAATATATTGGTCACAACCAAATAATTCAAAGCAACATAAACTACATTCCAAACCATGGATAAACAGCATAAATTAAGTGTGACAATAAATTAAGTAAAATAACAAAATGCCATACATATCAGTGTATAACATGCACTATTTAAGCTAATTTAGCTATATAAATGTTATGAGTATTAATGAATGTGTGTACCAAGTTATCTAAAATGTTTAGAGCTTTTATGTCAAATTTAATTCATCCAAAAATTTTTTCTCCTTAATATTATGGTGTTAGTGTTATTAGTGGTTTGTTATACACCAACGCAGATATATGCCAATGAATATATTGAGGGGAATTTCTTTTGGATCAAGATCTTATAGAGAAAATAGAAAAATTCACTATTGAAGAAAGCAAAGAGGTTTTCCTATGAATCTGCTCTTGAATTTTATGTAAATTACCCAACTGAAATTTGTCTCCCACCAACAAATTGGGGAGGTATAGTACTGAATGACTACAATGTAGCATCAGCCTATAAGATGAACTTTTTTCCCACAAAAATTTAATCTAAAGTCGGCCTGCATCTTATGGGCCAAAGGTGAACATTTTTCTGATGTCAGGAATACAATAGTAACTGTAAATAATGTGGTGTTTTGACTTTTTGAGTTTTATCTTTTAATCACCGAGGAAGCCTTTCTAGCAATGTTGTGCTTTTGCTTCATTCTTCCGTAAATGATGCACTTTTATGAATATCATTTCTTTGTTTCACTTATAAACAGCTCATGCTACAATCTTTGCTTAGTTCACTTGAAAAACCACACTATAGTTCAGTGCATCTTAAGGGGTGGGAAATACAGTAATGTTGAGTATTCATTGTAGCTGGATGTCTGTACTACTCACTCCTCAATGCAAGTTTTAAACTATTATCTAAACGGACAGAGATAATGGAATAAAGGTCATAATAACTACCCAATCAATTACAATATCCAAACATGTTTTCTCCAAAATAAAAGCAAGTAATTTACAAAATATAGCGGTAATTATTGGTATTTAAACTTCCTTTTTGGAAACTCTAGTACATTACTGAACAAGACATTTTCAGGCTGGTGAGACATCTGATCAACTTCTATGAAATACTTTTGAAATTCATTCTTGAATGACAAGACATTGAGATTTATCTTAAATATTAATTTTATAACTTGAAATATTCACAAATAAAAAGGAAACGCCTAAACTGCATTTATAGTATGTAAGCTAATAATTTGAAGTAATTGGAGGAGAAGGCTAGCTATGTTTACAAAAACCAAACAAACTTCAAATTGAAGTACAGTAAAACCCCGATTTAACGTTCCCGCATTTAGTGAATATTTTTTCTGGTCCTGGCCATATTTGTACATAAACAATGCATTATTTTCCCGCATTTAGTGAATCTTGATTCAATGTGTAACCCGCATATCACGAAAAAGAAGATTGGTCCATAAATACATAAATGGTACATAAATACTCAATTTAGTGCAAAACTGATGATAACCTCATGAAAACTTAGCTGGTGCTAAGAAGTACTCGCTAACAGGTTGACAGTCTGTATTAGATTTTGTTTCTGCTCATTTTGTGTTATTTCTGTTTCGTTAGTTTAATAAAAGATTAACGCTATTCTTTTATTAATATCCCGCCAATTTGCCTGTTATGAGGTAAAGCTTACAATATAAACACGAAAACAATAAATGGTGCAAGAAAATGTAATCTTGAATCATTAACTTCATTCGGTATTACGAAATTTATACAACAATGAAAGAAAGGATAACTGTATTGCTTAGCATCACTTTAATTTAGGCTAAAAAATATTGAAGTAACCTTTTCCATCTAATTTATTTAAATAAGTGCCATTTAAAAAGTCTTGTCAATGATATCATTTCAAAAATATGAGAAATCTAAACCACTTGAAAATTCTATGCCTCTTTTGCGAAAGAACGTTCGCGTATTTCTACGATCCCGATGACGTAATGCAAGTTTCTTATGTTTACCTCATCAATGTCCCGGGCAAATGCAGATAGTCTGTGATCACTGCGTAATCCTAGAGAATTTATAAAATAAAGTGTTTTTACTTTTTAATTTCGACTGTTCAATAATGGCTACAAGTAAAAGAAAAAAGGGAAAATCATTCAAGAAGTGGAGAAGAACCCGCATGCACGCCCGCGATAGATATTGCGCGAAAATTCAATCTTGCGCCATCTTCATTGTTTTGTAGAATGAAGAATAAACATCAAATTTTAGAAGAAGGGAAATTTGGATTTAAAGCTGCCAGAAGAAAAAAATATCAAACCATCATATAATGATATATAATGAAATGGAGAAGATATTGACAGAATGGTTTGAAGGAATGCGCTTCGCAAATCTTCCCATCAGTGGTGTAGTGTTGAAAGAGAAAGCAATTCTGGCAGCAAATAGGTTAAGAATAGAAGACTTTAAGGGTTCCAATGGATGGTTGGATAGATTAAGAAGTGCCATGGACTTGATTATAAGTGTTTTCGGTGAAAGTGACAGTGTTTATGAAGGAACTCTTGACTATTGGAAAAGAGAAACATTGATAAGGCTTTTAGAAGGCTATCAGCCAAGAGATATTTTAAAGGCTGATTAAAAATGCATTTTTTCAACCTTCTCCAATCAAAATTTCTTACTACCAGAGGAGGCAACTGCCATGGTGCCAAGAAAATTAAAGAAAGGATTACTGTACTTTATGTGTAAATTCAGACACTGTAAAAAATTGAAACCTCCAATTATAGGTAAATTTGCCATACCAAGGTGTTTAAAAAATATCCGGATATTGCCATGTAAATATACAAACAATAAAAATGCTTGGATGACAGCATCTGGGTTATTCCATCTCAAGTTGTCAATTTTAGAGAGGTGCCCCGCTCAGCCATCACAGATTTCAATAAAATTTTGTGTAAACATTTACTCATATCCTCAATGAGCATTGGCCAAGTTTTACATCCATTGCTGCAATACTTGCAGAGATATAGTCATTTGTTTGACCCCCTACCACAGCCTTTCACAGTACGACATNTATTAAATAAATGTAAAAGTAGAAAATATTAATTAAAACATTTTAATAGAAAATCTTGATTTAATGAAAACCTCTATTTAGTGAAAATTTAGTCTGATCCCCAGCGATTCACTAAATAGGGGTTTTACCGTATCCAGAATATGCAACAAAAGCCACAGAGTTTGTATTTTTCTGAAATCAGAAGCAGAATGGAAAAAGCAGGTTGAACAGTTGAAAAGGATAAATGGTACACATTCTATTCAAGCTAACTCACATTCTATTGTGAATAACAATGAATTAAAATTATGATTAATAAAATTTTCTGGGGAAAGCATAAATGATCGTGGTTCTTTTGGTGGCCTGGAATGTAAAAATGGATTTTCCATTATTTCTTATGGGGAAATTCATTTAAAAGAATTTTTAATAATAAGCTGATTCACAGTACAGGATAAAATGAATGAATCAAAAGAAATAAATCTTTCCTTAAATAAATACATGGTCACAAAAATCATGAGTCTTTAGGAAGATAATTACTTAATATATTTAGTAAATCTTCTGTTTTTTCATGACAAATTACAGTAGAAGGTGTATTGTTTTCAGTATTAAACAATAAATTAACCCCTGCTTTAAAGAAATGAAATAGCTTCAACAGATAGCTCTATTTTTTTGCAATACGTCAATGTATCTCTTTAAGAATTTATTTTTACTCATTCTACTAATTAAATCTCACTCTTAAAAGGAAAATTCATCCTAGGTTCTAGTAAGAGGAAAGTGTTTTAAAGAGAAGTTACAATGATGATTAATCGGCTATAAAACACTGAAATGTTTCAAATGTTACTCACTGCCAAAATCCAAGGCTGACCTGGGCCTGCTTGGAATAGAATTTCTCTGCCACCTGCACCACAAGCTTCTAGATTAACAAAGGCACCAATTTCTTTAGCCCATCGATGTTGAGTGATAAAGCCATGAGAAGCCTGTTCATGTAATATATTGGTATAATCAGATGAAAAAAATGAAGATATTTATTAAAGATGAATTTAATATCTATATAGACTCATTTAAAGGTTGAACCCCAAAGTTTTCACTCAAAATTTCTATTCTTTTACATGTCTTGTGTATTTAAAGACCTTGGGTTATTCTGCAACTATTACATGCTGCTAACCCAATTCCTGTGGATTAGCATTATTTTCCAAAGGTGCATTTTCAAGCAAAAAGGGATCAGAGCCGTGCCCAAGTGCACACATAATATGCTGAACCTAAGAATTAAATACCAAAACCATACATTTCTTGATTTGCAGGCAAAATTTATCATGTAAGACTTAAAACAAGTGTTTTATGACTTTGTTTCCCGGATTACAATTGTCACAAAATATCAGTAACAATTATTTAACCATATTCCATATGCTGACCTAGTAAATTGTCCCCAGGAATTAATTGCTCACATTACTTTTGAGTATCATTATCATTACAATGCAAATAACTTAAAATTATATTTGTATGAAACCTATTTTTTGCAACTAAATATGAACCTTTCTAATAAAAATTGTATTGAGATACACAAGAAAAGAGTTCATATATAATATTAGGGATACACAAGAAAAGAGTTCATATATAATATTAGGGATACACAAGAAAAGAGTTTTGTGAGATATATTGCAATGCTGTGAGAACAGTCTGCCCTCCTCTCCTCAACCGTGGGAAAGAACCGTAAGCTAAGTTACCCTTAACTGCTGAGGTTTTACAAGTTAGGAAGTAAAGGATAAGGTCCTGTGAAGGGTACCAGTTGTCAAGGTTAAGATAATATGGATTTAATTTTCAGATGAACATTGATGGAAAGGTTGTATATGTGAGATAAGAATACATATTTACGAAGCAATATCAACATTAACAACTTCCGATTTGCAAATTCTCATCATACAGTGATTTGGACCCTTGGGGCATTTCACAATTTTGGTCTACCGTGCCGCAGCCAAGTGTGGGCACGAAGTTCCCCATCCACTCAAATATTCACCACTTGAACCGAAACTCGAATTGTCAAATCAGTAGCCCTACTTTCATTCCTCATCAAGCTACAAGTATAAAGCACCTATTTTTGATTCACGTGAGTCACATTGTGGGGACATAGTATGGTTCCGCAACAATTGAACGCATGACAAAAAACATTGAGCACTGCGACAATTGAGCGTGTCTAACAACTAAACTTAACGTAAAAACTATGCTATATTAATTTTTGACAATCTGACTAATAGCACAATTTGTAGAATACTGTTATAGTTAGATATCTCTTTGTTTAACCACAGATGACGGCAGTATTTTGTTTGAATTTTCTCAGCAGTATTTATGTTTAATCTTCAATATATATGACAAATTCTTTTTTCATGAATTAAAAGACCCTTACATCACACAGTATACTATATATTGACATTCTAAATTTTATATTAACATGATTTATATTAAAAAACACATGTATTAACGAAGTTCTAGACCAATTGAGCACTGAGACGATTGAGCGTGTCTCACTAATTACCTTAACATAAATTTATGTCATATTAATTTCTGACAAGCTGATGGATAGCATGATTTGAAAAATGCTGTTATAGTTATAATTTTTTGTTTAAGAAATGTAACCATAACGGTTTTTGTTAATAATCTATTAACTTTCATTGGCAGCATTTCGTTTAAATTTCGTAAGTTTCTGTTTACTCTGGAAGATAGATTACATATATTCTTGAATTTAATGACCCTTAATCCACATGTTATACCATTTGAATATTATAATGTTATACTAACACCATGCAATGTATTATCTTATATTAAACTATATAATTAGCTTATCATTTATATTTGTAGCTTTATATAAAAAATTCATTATTTTTTTAAATACTTAGTTGCCTGCCTCGTGGTTTCGGTGGATATATTAACCTCTATCTTTACTCATAGATTTAACCACAAACTTGTCCATTCACATTTAATAGACTAACTCTTTAATACATAATAAATAAATAAGTAAATAAATAAATATATACAGTAGAATCACGGTAAACCGGATGAATTCTGGCACACAGACATCCGGATCAGCGGGAATTCCGGATTAGCGAGGTTTTTAAAAAATAATGTAAAACACGTTATTTTTCTCAAAAATTGTATTACATACATATTTTGCATTCATAATTACATTTAAAGTAAATGAACAAAATCAGTGTCCAAAAAAGTCAGTGATTTTCTTTTGCGCGGCCGTTCTTATTCTTAAATGAAATGCGCGGTCTCTTAAATGTCTGAGGAGCATAATTTCGTGTGCTTCAAAATTTAGCTCTTCAGCCCACTGTAATGAAGTATTGAGTGCCACCACAGCATCAGAATGAGAAATTTTGACGGAGTTTACAGGGGTGTCGTCGTCATCATCTTCTGCTGATACGTCCTGATAATTTTGTCGTCTGCTAAAATTTCGTTTTGAGCCAAACTGCTGTCATCCTCAGCAGCCCACTGAAGGGCTTCAGGATTAGAAATCGGGTTCGAGTTTTGTAATTGGTTAATGAGTGGTGCAAGTGGAATTTCTTCAGTTTGCACATTTTCTTCCACTTCAGAATCAATAAAATTGGGAAGCAAATTTTTCCACGACTTATTAATCAATAATGTAGACACAGATGCCTAACAGTTAGAAAGACTGAACATGACATCTTTCAAATTTACTTTTTTCAGTGGATTTTCCAAGTTTTCATTGTGCACAGGATCATTGAGAATGCTCGTAAGAAGCAACTTGCAATATCTCAGCTTGATGTTTTGATAACATTTTGATCCATGTGTTGGATCAGCACAGTCGTGTTAGGGGGTAAAAACATTGCGGAAGTAGTTCTTCTGCGGAAGGATGGCCAGGACATTTATCCAACAACAATAAAGCTCTTTGGGGTAGATTGACGGATTTCATATGTTGTTGAACTGCTGGAACAAATTCAATTTTAAATCACTCCAAGAACAATTCTCGTGTGACCCAAGTGTTTTTTTGCTCACTATAGATACAGGGAGCATGACTGCGTGAGGCTCGGGTTTTTTTTGGCTGTTCCGACAACAAACAAAGGAAGCTTATGTTTGCCAGCCACATTTGCACACTGCATGAATGTAGTCCTTGCTTTGATTACTTTCCTTCCTGGTGCCACTTTTTCATTAAGATCAGCTAGAGTTTTGTCAGGTAACATTTGCCAGAACAACCCTGATTCGTCGGCATTGTAAATCTGTTCAGAGCTCAGATTTTTCTCATTGATTACACGCAGTAGTAACTCGATTCTAAATGGTTCAATTGCACTTTCATTACTAGAAGGCTTTTCCCCGGTTATTTTAAGATGCCTGATCCCATGACGATGTTTAAATCTGTCCAGCTACCCTTTGCTGGCAACAAAACCCTGGTCACTTTCAGTCATTTGTCAGTGAAAAAATAGAGCTTTCTCACAAATCATTTCACCACTTATCAGTACGTGAAGCCGCCGTTGTTGAATAAACCATAAGTAAACGGCATTTTCTAGTGCAAAATTATCTGCCATTTTCATAGTTTTACGCACCTTTGAACCACTTTCTGTAATGCTGACAAATCTCATTGCACTGTCCTTATTTTTCTTGATGTCACCAACTGTTGACTTTCCGATGCCGAATGTCTTGGAAATCGCATCGTAGCTATGACCACTGTTTATCAATTTAATGATTTTCACTCTGTCCTCTAATGTGAGGGTTTAATGCTTTCAAGACGCCATCAATCACTTAACAGTCGGACCGGAACAGAAAGACATAACTTAAGGTTGTAAAACACGGCGAAAACTGAATGAAGGTACAGAAAAAATCGATATGATCAGGCGTTACTTGGTGGAAAGCCATACTAAATGAAATTAAAATCCTTCATAATTTTCCACAGGTTTTATTCTGCGACCGGTTTCGTAAGAATGTCTTACATCTTCAGGCAAAATGACAATTTTTTCCACAGTATATATAGTAAAGAAGTTTAAGGGGGAGGGAGGGTAGGGGACAGAGCATCAGGGAAACATTTGGCTAGGTAAAGAGAGGAGAGGGGAAGGGTTCATAAACAATTGTTCGTTGACCAGCATTCCATCTTTGGGAAAGTTTCGGATCTCCACTTCCTCCAGGAGGTCCAAACGGCGGGAGTTAACCTCTTGGTGTAGGCGTCTCGGCTTGAAATCGCTCTTGTGGTTGTTTTCAAGGAGGTGAAGGGCAAAGCTCGAGAAGGGAGGTTGTCTTCTCTTCAGGCGGTAGTCCCTTTGGTGCTCAGCCGCTCTGACCTGCAGACATCTTCCAGTTCTCCCTAGGTACTTAGCGGAGCAATCTAAACAAGAGAGTTCGTAGACTCCGCTGGTGGATTCCATCTCTCTTTTGTCCTTAGAGTTTCCTAAAATACTTAATATGTTGCCATTGGGACGAAAAGCAGGCCTAATGTGCT
>KZ309198.1:304185-318081 GCA_000376725.2 Ladona fulva | reverse complement strand
TAGCGCAGTTATTCACTAATTGCCTTAGACAAGGGAGAATTCCGAAGGAATGGAACCATGCAAAGATTGTCCTTTTGCACAAGAAAGGAAGCAAGGAAGATTTGAAGAACTACCGCCCCATCAGCTTCCTTGGGATAACGATAACTGGGAGGAAAGATACATTAGGATTGGAAGGAAACTGCGGTTAAGAGCAATGGAGCATAATAGTGACTACCATCCCAGGAAGGGGTCACCTATGGCCAACTTCGTGGTGCACCTGTTGGAGGAAGGACACAACAGCGATTTCCAGCCCAAGTACCACCATTGCAATAAAGTCGCCGCTTGGACTTCTTAGAGGAATTGGAAATCGAGTGCTTTCCAGAGAATGGAGTTTTAAGAAATGAGCATGTTTTTGCCAATCCCTTGCCACTTCTTTCCCTATCCAACAAACTTTTTACACCCTGACCATTTGTCTTACCAAAATTCCCCCTTTTTCAGTAGGAAAAAGGCAAAACTGGGTTTGAGTCCCAGTCATGTCACTATTTTTCACACCTGTTGTTCCTTTAAGTTAATTTATAAGACTGAACAAATTTCTCTCTCTATCCTGCAAAACAAAACAAAAAGTGTTGCCACGTGGTATACCTAAATCACAAAATGCTGATCCCTCAAGGATCCAAACACCTTAGGATGCCAATTAGCAAATCTTAGGTCTATAATTTTGATGTTATGGCAAAAAACATATTCGACAATATATATTCCCATTTCTTTCATGAAAATCTTGGTTGTGAAGGGGATTCATAATAGCCAATGGATGAAAGAGATGGGGAAGGTTTGCCAACTTTTTATTCTTTTCTACATATATTTCTAGTTTATCATTTTCAATTCTTTTTACAAGCCAATTTGTTATAATTTTTTTATTATAAATCTTTATTGGTCATAAAATAGTATCT
Organism: Ladona fulva; assembly: GCA_000376725.2. Lineage (NCBI taxonomy): Eukaryota > Metazoa > Arthropoda > Insecta > Odonata > Libellulidae > Ladona > Ladona fulva. The sequence goes on along the minus strand of KZ309198.1, from coordinate 317,152 downwards.
TGACTTTTTTTACTACACAAGACATTTGTGCCCACCGCTGACATCTTGAACATGAACACAAACTGGCTACAAGAATTATTGTGTGTGAGTGTGACTAGATTTATTAATGTGTTTTATGGCTATAATTTTAACTTTCTATTTATAAGAATATTTTTAAATTTGTATACATTAAGTATCTTTATCCTGCAACGTGGGTTTTTTCTCCAGCAGCCTTCAGCTGTGAAGATTTTTTCCCATAAATTAAATCTTTTTCTTTTGTTTATTAATACAGGGTAATATAATAACAAATATAACACTTATTATAGGCAATATCCTTTTTACCCTTATTATTTTAGTAGTTATTGAGGCAAACATAACTAAAGTCATTCAGCCTGTTATAAGAACCTCATGCAAATTACCTGATACTTGAAATGATCCATAAGCAAATAGTTTCTCAAATTATTAACTAACTAAAGTTAATTATTGAAGCTTAACAAATGTCTTTTCATATTCCTGCAAAAATTTTTCACACAAGCTCATCTGAAATTATGAATAAAATCAGGGAATTAAATTAAAATCTCATTAACGCATCTTGGCTTAAAGTCGTTTCTCAACAGCATGATTCTGAGTTACATTCCTGGGAGGAATAATTTGTACTCAATTATGCTTGTTCAATACAAAGATTGGCAAATGAGAATTTTGAATGTAAATCTTGGCCCTCCTCTATTTCGCTTAAGGTGAGCTGTCAATTTTTGCTGCTATGATGAGCTACACAATAGCAGTGTACATGCGTGCACAGAATCCCATCAAGTAGCATATGAGAAGGGATGTTTAATAAAATATTATAATAAAGAATTAAATGGAATGAGAAGCAGTTCGTAGGTCGCAGATCTCCTTTCATATTGCAAAGCTTAAAAATTTATGGCATGAATGATTGAATTCACCTTAGGATGAGAATTAGAAATAAGAGTCCATAATTTTGATATTGTGGTATAAAGACATATTCAACGACATGCATCCCTACTTCAGGATACTGAATTCCAACTTCAATCAAACTGCTTTGTCTAAAAAAGGACATATATTGGAGTGTCTATCTTTTTCTCATTGTACATACGATGCGTTTCCATGAATGTTCCTCTTAAAATTAGGTTTGTGTTTTCTTAACCTCTATGCATATCTATCACCTTTCATTGGACCATTTCCTTTTTTTACATAGGACTGATAAAAGCAGGGCTATGAAGGGTAAGGATATACAGTATTTGGTTCTCCACAGCTGATCGAGGAGAAGAGGGCAAGACTACCTTAAACTGTTGAGACATGTCTCGCAGAACAGTATTCTGGTGTATCCCTAATCTTATGTCACCTGCACTGATTAAACAATTTTATGTCCATATCTGTACATTCTGAAATCTCAACTGCAAATTTTTGTACAATACCATCAAAAGCAAGTCAATTACAAATTTCTTTCCTAGGTTGATGACAGCCAAATTGTTTAGTCAGTCTTGGCTCATCAATTAACAGAAATGTTTCTAGAACAATCCCAAGGAAGAATGGACTTGAAAAAAGTCTGACGGAACCTGCAATCGAACCAGGGTCTCCCAGTTGATGGTCAGGTGCTCTGTCCGTTGAGCTATCCCAGCAGAACATTTCTCCAAGCCATTCAGGAGACTTTGTGATTTCGTCTACATGGTGGCATTGTTCGCTGTCGCGGTTTCAGAGAAGCACCGGCAACACAAAGTGATGGAAAGGATACCTGGGCATTCCATGTCAAGTGGACCAATTTCAAGGAAATGCCCCGCTCGACCATCACCGATTTCAATGAAATTTTGTGTGAACATAACTTCATATCTTCTATGAACATTTCCCAAGTTTTACATCCATCGATGAAATATTTGCTGAGATATAGTCATTTGTTTGACCCCCTACCGCAGCCTTCTACAGTTAGACAGCGATTTTTAGCAAGTTTGAGACACGTTATCTCACGCAGTATTCCGTTGAGCAAAACAAAACTTGGTATTCCTATACAACCTATGTTGCTCTATTAAACAAAATAATAAGAAATCTTTTCTGTGCGAAATCTGAGAAGAAAATTTGAAGCAAAATCGGCCCAAAAAATTATGGCCGAAAAAAATTTAAAGTTTGGCATTTTATATCGTTTGAAATAAACATACAATAAACACGAAACTTTGTGCCTTATAACTACTGTATACTAGGCGTTGGAGTAAAAAGTTTCATTTTCTTAATGTCGCCCGTTAGTTTAAAAATTGAGTACAAATATTGTGATTTTCGTTACGACGCCGAAAATTGGGTATATTCAGCTCACATTTACAAAAAAAGACCTTCTCGAAACTTTTCCAAATTATTTTTAAAAGAAAGTGCATGCCTTTATCTCTCTAAAAACATAATTCTGGTTTTTCATCGCGGGCGTATAAGGCACGAGAAATCGGGATGAACATGAAGTTACATCCGCCCGAAAAGTGTAGTGCGAAAAACATTTTTAAGTTTAGCATTTTATATCTCTGCAAATATACATAACATTAACGCGATACTTAGTATCTTATAACTACTTAATACGAAGTGTATGAATAAAAAGTTTCACTTTCCGAATGATTTCCGTTGGTTTAATATTTGACTGTAAATATTACGAATTTCGTTACGACGCCAAAAATAGGACATTTTCAGTTCACATTTAAAAACAAGACCCTCTCGTAACTCTTTCCGATTTTCTTTATTTAAAAGTACAAATGAAAACATCTTGCACATTAGCATACTCATGTATTTTCGGCGTCGTAACGAAATTCGTAATATTTACAGTCCAATATTAAACCAACGGAAAGCATTCGGAAAATGAAACTTTTTATTCGTACACTTTGTGTTAAGTAGTGTTAAGTAGTAGTAGTGTAAGGCACATGATTCACTAAATGATTCAATCCTAAGGACATGAGACTCAACGTTAATCAGGAAATTACGAAAATTAAGTGACGCAAAAAATCAGCAATAGACGAGTATGCTAATGTGCAAGATGTTTTCATTTTTAATTTTTAAATAAAGAAAATCCGAAAAGGTTACGAGAGGGTCTTGTTTTGTAAATGTGAACTGAAAATGTCCTATTTTCGGCGTCGTAACGAAATTCGTAATATTTACAGTCAAATATTAAACCAACGGAAAGTATTCGGAAAATGAAACTTTTTATTCGTACACTTCGTGTTAAGTAGTTATAAGGTACAAAGTATCGCGTTGATGTTATGTTTGTTTGAGAAGATATAAAATGCCAAACTTTAATTTTTTCGCGCCACAATTTTTGGGCGGAGGTAATTACACTTTAATTCCGATTTCTCGGGCCTTATTTTCCCGCGATGAAAAACCAGAATCAGGACAAAACCTCTTTCTTATAAAAGTAATTCGAAAAAGTTTCGAGAAGGTCTTTTTTGGTAAGCGTTAGCTGAATATACCCTATTTTCGGCGTCGTAATGAAATTCGTAATATGTACAGTCAAATATTAAACCAACGGAAAGCATTAGGAAAATGAAACTTTTTATTCGTAGTCTTTGTGTTACGTAGTTATGAGGCACAAAGTATTGCGTTAATGTTATGTATATTTGCAGAGATATAAAATGCTAAACTTTAAAATTTTTTTCGCGCCACACTTTTCCTGTGGAGGTAACTTCATGTTCATCCCGATTTCTCGGGCCTTATACGCTCGCGATGAAAAACCAGAATTAGGTTTTTAGAGAGATAAAGGCACTTTCTTTTAAAAATTATTTGGAAAAGTTTCGATAGGGTCTTTTTTTGTAAATGTGAGCTGAATATACCCAATTTTCGGCGTCGTAACGAAAATCACAATATTTGCACTCAATTTTTAAACTAACGGGCGACATTAAGAAAATGAAACTTTTTACTCCAACGCCTAGTATACAGTAGTTATAAGGCACAAAGTTTCGTGTTTATTGTATGTTTATTTCAAACGATATAAAATGCCAAACTTTAAATTTTTTTCGAGCCATAATTTTTTGGGCCGATTTTGCTTCAAATTTTCTTCTCAGATTTCGCTCATAAAAGATTTCTTATTATTTTGTTTAATAGAGCAACATAGGTTGTATAGGAATACCAAGTTTTGTTTTGCTCAACGGAATACTGCGTGAGATAACGTGTCTCAAACTTGCTAAAAATCGCTGTCTAACTGTAGAAGGCTGCGGTAGGGGGTCAAACAAATGACTATATCTCAGCAAATATTTCATCGATGGATGTAAAACTTGGGAAATGTTCATAGAAGATATCAAGTTATGTTCACACAAAGTTTCATTGAAATCGGTGATGGTCGAGCGGGCACCGTTGGTCCACTAGACGTGGAATGGCTCTATAATAATACCCCCTTCAGGATAGAAACCTTGGGATTTTTCCTGGGTGCACACCATCTTGCGCAAATTCACCTTTACCCGTTTTCCTGTGTTTCTAGATCAATTTGAATTTTGAGAATGTTCTTTCTGCTGCAGCAAAATTTTCCTGAAGCCTAATTTAAACTCTCAAAGCTATTTGCAGATTAGAAAAGACTCCAATCAAATCTCTAGTAAAGATATACTCCAAAAACTGAAGAGGATTTATACTTGGTACCAGAAAATCTTTTATTGAATCCAATTCTTCCGATTAAATCCACTGCACTAATATTCGTTTCAGATCTGGAATTACCCATGATCCTAAATGTTTTCCAATTTTTCAATCCACATCACAACCTTTCCTAGATAAGTCTTGTGTATCATACAAAAAGCAACAAATCATGCTGTTAACATAATAACGATTGGCTACTCTTCTGTTACCGCCCTTTAGATGCTGCTGCCCACGTGTGATGCACAGCACGGCTCTGGACCTAACTTTTTAAAATACTTCCTTGAAATTTAAAAATTAAGTGTACTTAACAGGATAGTGATACTATGGCAAAAATGGTACATACCAGTACACATCTAGAAAACCCAAGAATAAGCTAGATTAAGATATACATAGTAAAGTACTTTTAAGAATTAGTTTTATTTCTGTTTAATAATTAATTCTTTAATAAGTAATTTTGTTTAGAGCAAGATTACAATTTGCAGAAGTAGGATATGGTGATGTTCTACATTATAATATCTCTATAATATGTATAAGTTAACTTGCGTTTAAAAAGAAACATTTTGCAGCTTTCAAATCAGATTTTCACTTGACTTTTTTGTCAAAATCTTGACATGTTCACCTGTTTACGGACCTATTCACCAACAGATGAAATTGGTCGAATAAAAATCTCTCATGGAAACTACAAAGAGTTTTATTTGAGATATGCTGTAATTTATTACACAAAATTAAACTTGAGGATAACAATATTACTGCAAATTAATTAATTTGATGATTTCTGAATCTACCATACAAAATGACAAAAGTTTTCCTCCTGGTTTGATTTTATAGAAGAATTCTTTAGTTCTAGATAAAAAAGGACTTAAGGTTATAATTACAGTAGATCACAAAAAGTGCAACATCAACTAATGATTCACAATAAAAAAATGATACTGACTGACCTGCATGAGATTCTCTTCTGCTCCATTAAAGAGGAGGATTAAGTTGTGAACAAGAGGTTCAGAAGATTGGGAAACCACCCTGAGAATTTCCATCATAATAGCACAGCTAGCACCATCATCACTTGCACCTAACAATTAAATTGGAGATGTATGCTTGAGTTCAAAAGATAATAGCACATAGAAACTTCAACATTATGAAACAAAAAAGCTAATACACAAATCATGCACATATGCTTATAAAAGAATGCAAAAGTTAAATTTTACATAATATATTTAAATCAGTGAATTAGTAAATCTTGTTTTATTGACAAATAAATTAAAACAATTTCAGAAAATTTCTTACATTTTAAATAAATGCAGTGGTTTACACAAAAATACACATAAGCCATATTATTTTTATGCACAGTTTATATATTTTAACAATCAAAGCACACATTACTTAAACATTCTTTGCAAAAAAGCTTCACAGAAGCAATATAATGTGTCTTTTAAAACTTGTACTCAAAGATTCTAATGAATAACTAGCAGGGAACTCACGATTATCCGTTTTGCAGATTATCTATGCAAGATTTTCTAACTCTTCATCCAAATTTTCCATTCCTTTCAATAACTACCAAATTAAAAAACACAAGTGTTTTTGTGTTCTAATACAAGCAGTACTTATGCAAGCAATTTTCTAAGGAGCAATGAGAACACAAAAACATTGACATTTACACTGCTAAAAAGATCTGCAGTCAAGTTTAAAAAATGTCGATGAATCCATTAAACTATCAAAAACAATGGACAATGAGCACAAATAATAATAAATTGTTCATTTACCTAAATTATGAGCATTATAAGGAATTATAAAAAAGGTTTGGATAATCAGACTATCCATGCATCATCTCTCGGATAGTCAAGAGTTTACTGCATATATATCTGACTTAACTACCTGGACTATCAGCCACAGTATCAAAGTGACAATTCACAAGAAGACTATGAGCAGATGGTCGAGTCTTGTGAGAAACACGAACTATAACATTCTGAACCCCATGGTAAACGTTGGTTAGTCCATCAAGGAAACGTAGTGAGAAAGACCCACTAACACGCTGCACATCAACTTCCACATGATGCAATGGAGACGCGTTCCTGGCAAACTGATGATGAGTATGTTAATGTAATATTCCAAAACCAGGTTACAACTCCTTGGATAGTGGATTTATATTTTAGTTTAAAACATTACCCTTTTGATTCTACTTAATCATACATCTACAGATAGATCCTGATCTCTAACTAAAGATCTTTAGTCTCGCTTAGGTCAGATTTTGGAAAAAGAAGCCATTATTACTTATTTTCAGAGAAACATCAAAACAATAAAAATCTTGTCAAGCTGAAGCTATCTGAGAATAAGAGGATTTATTATTAGTAAGTAACAAAAATGAGATCACAAAGCTGAACAAGTTTGAAGCAATTAGCTAAGGTAATTTTGCAGCAATGAAACACAATCGTTAAAACTGAAATTTGATTTGAAGCTTCCACATCTGACCAACTCCATTAAATGAGAATTTCAAAAACTCAAGCTATATATACTGTAAAATCTACAGAAAATTTTAATTTCTATAGACACACTTCAAGTTAACCCCTTAAGTAGTTGTGTTGGGTCTATATGACCCAAATGAAATTTTGTTCATGAAAATTTTATACTTGGAGGTTTAGCACAATACTAGAAGTAAGTTTTTCAAATAAAACAGGTAACATCAACATTTATCGAGGCACACTAATTATAACTTAATTACTAAAACAGTGTTTCCCAAACTTTTTCCCATAAGGAACAGTTCACAATTTCTAGAAATTGAATAGAACACCTGGGTAATTTTTAAATTGAAAATTATGTAAATGCAGTCCACCCATAGAACAATCCAAACAGGAGAGAAACTCCCACATTTAAATCATGCTTCAACCAAGCATTACATTTAAAATTTTATGAAATTACATTTACTTTAATAAGTTTCCATGGGACACTTTCAGACTTACTACCATTTGCAGGAATAATCTAGGGAAATTGTTCCAAAACACTACATATACTACAGTTATCGCTTCATTTAACAAAAATTCCCTCAAAAACTCATGGAACATTAAAACATGTTTAACAGAGGAATTGATCAGTTTAATAGCTTATACAATCTGTATTTGGAGAAATAATGAGCAAAATATTCTTGTGATCAAAAGATTATCTGAATCCATCAACACAATACTCATACATGCATATGTGCCCAAATACAACATAAGCAGATATGCACACTCACAGAGAAGAAGAAGAGATTTTAACTTAAATCTGAAATTGTTCTGCATTTTGTAACATTGCCACCAACCTCCCTGGCCTTCCTTTCCAATTGACCCCCAGCTAATTCCTCATTCTCTCTTGAACCAGTGGGACGCGGCCCCAATGCAGTTAGATCAGAGAGATGGCGAGCTGCTCTACCTGCCACAAACTGGTCTTCCTCCACAGTTCCCTCCTCACCCAGCAAAGGCTCTGGCAAGTGGGTGTGGATGGCAAGGATACAAAGTGTGAGAAGACTAAAGGCAGCAAAGGATGCTATTAAGGAAAGAGAGGATAAGGGTCCAACAGGGTGGGACCTTCCAAGGATGTTGTTGCAAATATGCCTCTCATTGCCTTGACACGTAGAATCATTCAGGAGGCTTGCTTCATCTTCCGATGCTGTTGTTTTCACGCGGTGCCTAAGTCCCCTGCGTGCCTTCAAGAGATAAAACATTAGAAATGTTATTAACAACCAGAAAAGCGTAAGGAATAATTATTCTGCCAGCGGGCCAAAACAATCTATAACAACAGCAAAAATGCAGATCAGAAATGAAAATAATCACAGAATAAGAGCATTTTTAGTAAAATAAATTGTGACAGAAGCATGTTGAATGCAGTACCTGAATTCTTCAAGAGCTGAAGTATACCAAACACTTGTTCAGGGCGTACCTGATACAAAGCTAACGAAACAATGGGATTAAGGGCATATGAATTTACTAAACTTTTACCTTTAGCAACAGAAAAATAAAAGTTACTATATAACAATCAATAATTCAATTTCATCAAATATTAAATTTATTACTATGAAAAGGCATAGAAGTATGCATTTTCCAAGGGTTTGAGAAACTTAAGTACATTCCTGCTCACGTATATTTACGTATAAAGGTAGAGGCATGAACAGAAATGCACAAAATATGCGGATGTGTCCGATACATACAACGATATAGATAAAATAAATAGAAAAACTGAACATCTCACACACAGCTAAAGCTCGTTCAAAAAGGTAAAAGCATTAGCATCCTGGATTTCTACATGAAAGTATGGGGGAATAATTAGAACAAAAAACAATAAAAGTTCTCTCATCCAAAAATTAAAGAAAATAAGACTATCATTAAGGTATGTTCACAAGAGCTTCTAATGACAGATTCTTTCTTTTTGAAAGCTTTCTTCTCTATGTTTCAAAACAAAGTAGAAAAATTATTTTAAATTCTTTATTAACAAAATTATGGGCTCACTTCCTTGTCCAATATGTAGCTAATATTACCCTTTAAAAAATTATAAATATTAAACTCCATCTCACAAGGAAAATTTTACTTCAAAGAAAAACATGATGATGACATAAAAAGATTCAGATCTTTGGGTAATTTCAATTTAAGGAAAACAAAAACTGTTCGGACACAAAGGATGGATATAAAAGCCAAGAGCATAAACAGAGGCAAATATAAAATAGGAAATTAAAGTAATAATGATTTATTTACCCCCCAAATACAAAAATGGACGAATGATGAATATATAGATCAGATACATTCAAATTAATAACTATCTTTAAAAAAATTAAGCAAAGCAGCTGCAAAAGGTTAGGATTTTGACAACTTGTGAGTATTTGTGCTAAATGAGCTATAGGGAAATATTGCTACATCGGTTATTTTAAAAGTTGGGTTAATATTGCTCTCTCTGAACGATTTCAATTGCCAGATTCATATTTGACAACATTTTATAAATTCACAAACAGTTACATACGCTACGAAAAATGACTTATATAGAGATCCTGAGTTTAGTGGATTCCTTCATGGAATAATAAATTGTAAAATAAAAGAAGAGATTTAAATAGAATTTACAAAGATTTAAAGAAAAATTAAAAATCCTCTTTCAGGAGTAATCGTTAGAGTATTGGTTGTGAAGTATAAAACTACAGATAAAATCGCCAACCCATGAAAATAACTTAAAACCTTATCATTTTATTACGTTCTGCGAACACTTTAAGAGCATTAAAAGTCAACTCCCACGAAATGAAATTATTAAATGAAACAAAAAACGTGGTTTAATTTTTTAATACGACATTATCTTTAAATAGGAGCAGATTGGGGAATATTAATGGGATAACAATATATTCCATTCACCTAAACATCTACACAGACAGTGATCTAAAGTAATTAAACAATATTACCATGGAAAATTTTATGACTAGAAAATTAAATACCGTTATAATTTTCTAATAGTGGTGGGCTCTTAAGATATGATATAAAATAGATTAGCCTTAATCTGATAACTCTTACGTCTTTTCGTAACAGACTTGCTCAAAGTAATCTTACACAAATAGATTACTTGCTTCATTTTCTGTATAATATCAAAAAATAGTTACTCTCTAGTGATTAGAGCAATACTAAGTGATTAGAGCAATACTAAGAAATTTTATTACCACACAGATCGAGGAGCTCGACGAAATAACGAACCAAAATTAAAGAAAGTACCAACTCGAACTATTCTTGGAGACTTGAATTTACATGCAATAAATAAGCATTTGAAATGATAAATCTTTCTGACTAGGACTCAAATAATTCCAAACCTCATCGATACATGAAAGATTTCCATATTCTTTAAATTTACTTAACACGTGAGATGTATTATGGATTAAGGATACTTTCACGTAAAAAATGAATTACTAATCAGATACATACTCATTAATATCCAAGAAGGAAACAAGAAAAGACAACCAATGACAAAAAAAAATCGAATGACCGGAAATGGATACACACTGCAGCAATTGAAAAGATCTATACATTTCCACAATAAAGTTTTATGTTCTAATTGTCAGCAAATGATGAAAAAGAATCCCTTAATCAATAAAAGGATACTTACCTTATCAAACATGACGATTCCAAAATTCTACACCATTTAACAACAACAGAAAAGGGAAAACGGAGGAAATTATGTAGCAACTATCATCCTACACAAGACTTTCGCCTTTAGCGCGCGACAGGAGAAAAACGATAACAAATAAAGCAGTAAAACCAGCCCAATGCGGCCGGTTTTCAGATCATCTTTCCGCCACCTATTTTTCCGGCCAAGAACTATAATCACTCTCCAACACTTATTCCTCCACCCACTTCTCCTCTTACTAAGACGACAAAGACATCGAGGGAAACGGGTAAGCGAAAAAATGATCGAAGCATCTAATTTACGTTAGTAACCGCGATTTCTGCCGTGCGGCGTTATTTTATGCAAGAGAAGATGGACACTAAACAGAAAATCTCAGCAAAAGATTCTTGGAGAAATATACTCGGAGAGGTCGCACTGAGAAATGCTTCGTTTCTTCAAACTGCGTCAAATTTCAAATAAAAGCTATTTCCCAGCAGATCACAAAGGCTCCAAAGTGATATAAGTTGATGCCTATCAATTTAGATACCATGTTAAAGGTTCGTCTAAATCATATTCCGATCAATTATCGCATCAATTTCCTTTCATAGTCGGAGTACAAAAGTCCCTTTTTCTGTTTCTACCGAAAACTTAATGGGATGTATCTCTATGCGGTTGCTATAACCACTCAGTTCTTTTTTTCCAAATATTCCTATAGCATTTCGCCGCATGGTTATTTGAACTCTTGAAGACACTGACAAGGAATTTCGTCAAATCCATCAACATCTCTTATAAAATGCTTTTTCCAAGAGGTAAAAAGTCGGCTCATGCAGTAGTGCAGTTTTAAACTAATGTAGAATACTGGCTCTAATTTGAATGGTGAAGGATACCCAAGTGGGCAAAGCACTCGACTTTGGTGAAAGTGGTTCCGTGTTCGACTCCCGGTGGGAGCCTACGTGCGAAATGACCTCTCTAATGAGGTCTCGAAGCACTTTTTAGCAATACTGCTACTACCTGAATGGTAAAGGAATTATTCAAAACGTTTTAATCAAGTAGACTATCTTCTTTAAATGACGCATGAAATACGAAAACAGTTGAACGCTGGCGGATTGCCTATAATTAAGGTGACCAGACTTATGATCTAACATAAGTTAAGCAGGAGCTAATTGTCGGTTCCCCTGAAGCTTGAGCAATTTTCCATACATGTTTCTATGATCGTGGTGTCACGCACAACCCGCTTTGCACTACTCTTGCTAAACCGGGTGCAGCTTGCCAAATTTACAATAGGAATTCAGGCTGGGACGCATATACCCCTTTGGTAAATTTATAATTATAGTTATATCACAGACAAAGCCTCACTATACCCTTACTATAGCCAATTACTCAAAGAAAATTTCTAAAACTTTCAACTTTATTTGAAATAAAAATATTCTTTTCGAGATTTCCTGAATATTTCTTGGTCCATACTAAAACAACATGACAAATTCTGAATTATAAGATGAAGGAATCCTTTTTAATTTCAATAATCGATCATATTTGCAATGTCCAACAACAATCAAAGGAGAAAAGACAGGAGTGCCAGAATTAGCATTTATTAATCATTTTGTAAGTATGTAGATCCAAAACAGTGAAAAGGGCGATGGCCATAAAAGTGGGGACAGCTTCATCAAGCGACTGGTAATTATCGAATAAAATTATGCCTTTTCTATGCAAATCAATAATTTATGAATTTAAATCGGATCACAGCAATTAAATCAGGAAAATGAAAATTGAGATAGCTTAAAATTTAACATTGACAACATTTTTAAGCGCTCAATTCAATGTAGTCTGGATTAAAAGGAAATAAATTGTTTGAAAAAGAAAAGATTACTGACGAACAGGACCGCGAAGAGGGGCCTGCCAGTCCAAATATACGGGGACCTTCCGGAATTGGGGGCCCGCGCAAAAATTTTATGGTTAACGTCGAGGAAAAGGCAGCGAAGAAAGTGCTTCGGCTTAGGAAACCTTCTATAGGGGCATTCCATGTCAAGTGGACCAATTTCAAGGAAATGCCCCGCTCGACCATCACCGATTTCAATGAAATTTTGTGTGAACATAACTTGATATCTTCTATGAACATTTCCCAAGTTTTACATCTATCGATGAAATATTTGCTGAGATATAATCATTTGTTTGACCCCCTACCGCAGCCTTCTACAGTTAGACAGCGATTTTTAGCAAGTTTGAGACACGTTATCTCACGTAGTATTCCGTTGAGCAAAACAAAACTTGGTATTCTTATACAACCTAT
>KZ309198.1:279786-301007 GCA_000376725.2 Ladona fulva | reverse complement strand
CTCAACGGAATACTGCGTGAGATAACGTGTCTCAAACTTGCTAAAAATCGCTGTCTAACTGTAGAAGGCTGCGGTAGGGGGTCAAACAAATGACTATATCTCAGCAAATATTTCATCGATGGATGTAAAACTTGGGAAATGTTCATAGAAGATATCAAGTTATGTTCACACAAAATTTCATTGAAATCGGTGATGGTCGAGCGGGGACCGTTGGTCCACTTGACATGGAATGGCCCTATATAAAAAGTGTCAAAGGTGTTCATTGTACGTAGACGCATCTTAATGTGTGGTCCGAGCAATGGTATATTTAAGAAATGGTTCAGCAATATCGGTAAAATTCGTGCTATTTTTATCAATATTTACTCAAAACTAGTTTTTTTTTAATTAAAATACTGATGAACTGTTATCATCATATTAGAATGGTCACGGAAGTATTTCAGTAAGATATAAAAAGCACAATATGTTACAAAAATGAAAAATTTAAACCATGGAGATTACTGAAAGTAATAAAATAAAATTCATTAAAGATATTATAGATTTAAGATGGTTATTGCTTTAAATAAATAGGATACATTACAATGTTTGTTGAAAACCTTGCAATGTCACAAGAAAGAATTTGGGTAAACAATAAAATTTACTTCAATGAGACACTATCTACATATTTAGATTGTTATTTTTTCAATTCGATCATTCGTTGAACTTCAATTCGAATTATCATGTGCAAGCAGGATCGAGCACAAACGAAGCTTGAATTCCCGCGTCCATGATACATATCGAGTAAAAGCGACTCTCGACTGCTCTCGACTTTGATCGACCGTCGCTTTCGATTACAGAGTCCTTCTGCGGGCAATGTTTGAACTAACGCAGGGAAGAGGTCTCCAAGGCTTGCGGTAGCAATACCGTGCTGGTAGAGCACGGTGGTGTTCGCGAGTTTTCCATCGGGCGTGCGACCCGCGGGGGGGGGAGGAAGATATATATATTTGAAAGAAGAAAGTACCAGAGTTTCCTTAGCAACTTGCGGAAAATAATCCCATAACCATGGATCCCGAAGCTTTCCTCGATCTGGCTAACCAAGTCACCAAACTGAAAATGTTCCCGTACTTCGACATCGCTCACTCCGTTCTTTGCGCTCTTCATGTGAGAGAAGACCTGGGACCCGGTGAGTTGCAAATCGCGCCAGATCATCACAGTCGTAAATGGTTGCCTTTTAAACGATCGCCATTTGGCGCGCTCTTTAGTGCCCGATTCCAGGTTCTGCCTTGGGGTTTTTTTCCTCATAAGTGATGTATGTATTGCGTCAGTTATTTATTGACTTCTGACCGCGCGCGCAAAGGGGAAAAAACTTGGATTTTTAAAGAAGCGCTTGTGTTTCCCTTTAGTTTCCGGATCGCATTCGATGCACAATTTTCCTCCCTTGAAAAAAGTGACTTAATATTTGATGTCTTTATGAGGAGTTAAAATTATCGAGGAAAATAATCTAATTTTTCGCTAATAATAAGTATATTCCGGCATTTACGCCGTTAAAATTTTGCTATATATATATATATATATACATATATTATATCCGTTTTACGCTTCCCGTTAGTGATTTCCCGCTGTCATAGGCGCACCGGTTAATGTAAAATATAAATTTTCGGTAATATTTATTATCCGATTCCATCATTTGATACTGCCCCCGGCTTCGGATTTTCTTCTCCTTGAATCCCGGCCAAACGGTTTAGCCAAAGCATCTCTTGGGAGAAAAGGAGTAGGAGAGGTTGAGGGTATATTTTCGACTCAAGATACGCCCCGGGAGAGCATTGTGGGAGGCTCTGTTCGGGAGCTGAGCTCCGCGGGACTGAGAGGCTGTCGGAAGATAAACGTGGAATGGGGAGAATCCACGCTTTAGTCATAAATGAGCTTCGCTTGACGAAAAGGGTGGCTGAAGGTATCCAGGATGAACGCGAAATAGAACGATGTATTTCTTCAAAAGTGTAACTTTTCCAAGCGGGCAAATTCGCCACGACTTAATTACGCTTCATAATATGTTTCCAATGCGGTGCATCCAATTATTTGTCACACATTTAAATTACATTTATTTCGATGTCAACTGCCCTTATTTTGAGGAACGTCATTAATAATTAATACGGAAAATTTGTGATTTAGATTAATTAAAAATGCTAATAAATTCGGAGCTGATAAAATTTCAGTTTAAATTATTAACGGGGCCGTAACGCGTTCAACTCGGGTGAAATCAGTGGGGACTCATGTGCGAAATAACCTTAGCTGTGGAAGCATTATTAAATTACTACTATTCATTGTTAACGATAAAGTAAAATCTCAAGGAAGGAATTTTATATTTTATAATTGTGAAACCGTAGTTATCCCTCGGCATCTTTCTGCATCTATTTGGTGCTGAGGGATGTCAAAAAAATGTTGCAAATGCTAGATAATCTACATGTACATAAGTACCCTGCAAGCCGCCTTCCGGCGTGTGGCAGGGGGTGTAAACACCCTATAATGATAGATTCCAGTAGTCAATTGAAAACCCGATCTATTCACCTCGCAATCGATATTTCCCTTTAAGAACCGATTTCGTTTTCCTGCTGGTGCATGCGAACCTGTGCCTTTCTCGGATCATCCTTCGCGTTTCGCTCCAAATTCAATCTGTAGTTGTTTCTGCTGCTCTCGTATCTCAGGTTAGTCCGTTGTTTTTTCGATAGTCAAGGACAATACCTCGTTCCGAATCAAATATTTTTCTTTTCTCCTTTGAGATCTCCATTTAGATCCCTTGTCATTAGCCAGACATAGAAGCGAGACGAAAATAACTTCCAACTCGATCTTATTTTTGTAACGTTCGAATCTTTTGTCGTAGATTTTAGAAAAGACGTGTAAGTATTCCAAGGGATTCATCTGCATTTTGGACTAAAATTTACGGAAAGGTGATAATATTGTCACGCTGAAAGTAACCGCAAAATTCTATGCAATTTTCTCACTTTCTGAGCGAAATGTTGATTCTTTTACAAGTTTACCAATACTAGTACGTAGGTATCGGTATAGCCTAGAAGATTTAGTTTATCTTCAATTGAGATATTCATAACTTATCGTTGAAAATTAATGAAGCGATCCTTCATGTAAGAATTTAATGAATTACTATATTTAATATATATCGGCGATCAAATGGTAGCTGTGGGAATTGATAGCGTTTCTGTCGGCTATGATCGTATCTACATTTACGGAAGGAAACAGATAAGCTCACTCATGTAAACCTTTTATCACTTCAAGCCGATAAAATGCTTAAATACATAAAACCCGCGTCCAAAGATGGGCAAGCGTCGGCATCAAATTATGTTAATATTATTGATTCCTATTATTAGCGAATATATTTCTTTTAATTTCGGTTAAATATTGCGGCATACATTTTTTTGTACATGCTAAATTAGTATTGAATCCAAAAACACTGGAAAGAAAGGAAATTTTTCGGTAGAAACTACAAACATTCTGTGTTTTTATAAAAACCAGATCGTAAGAAATAAATCCATTATTTGTACAGGTGTTCGGAGGGCTAATTTCAATTGCACTGCTTCGTTTTAAAGGTCCTATTTTAGTAAATCATCAGGAGCGCCACGTTGGAATACGTAACGATTTATTCATTAAAAGTATCCTCTTCGGTCATCAAATGTGAATTTCGTATTTTAAAATCAGGAATCCAGATAGTTGTTAACAATTGTACTAAAATAATCGATTCAAAGTCTTTATTTGATGCGTTCTCCGCGCTATCGCCGCTCTCTCGTGCGCGCCAATGCACGGCATTACTTGCAAGATAAACGTTCCAGAAGAGCACGTGATCACCGAGACGGAAAAGTACGCTTTTTGTTTGTTTTTTCCCTTGCCTAAGGACTTCTGCGATCCGATTATCTGAGGGGAAAAGGTAAAGGTATTAGTTGCACCGAGTTTTTAGTTGTAGGAGAATTCGGAACATTAGTCCGTTGCTCAAAGAAACCTGGTACCAGTCGCGGTCTTCCCCGGGCCTCCATTTTTTCATGATTACCAAAGAGCGAGTAATTGTTATTTACACGAGGAATGACTGACCCTTCCTACTCTGGCTTTAGTGTGCAGCTAAAGAAAGCATGGAGGGTCAAATAAGTGGTGCAAAAAGACAATACAAGGGACTGTGGAGCATACCGAAGTTTTAAATACCATTATAAATACATTCGAATCATTGATTCGATGCCAATTTTCGACGAGAAGAACGAGTTTTATGGGAGCATATTTAAAAGTCCTGATAATATTTCAAATCAAACGAAGGGATGAAAGGGAAGGGAATAAAATGTTCGTCAAATCGTCGGTATATATAACTCCAACGTATGTTTGAAGTTTACTCAGAGTTACGCCAAAGATTACAAAACAGTTAATTCTGAAGCGAGCGGCTTAGGTCATTTAATTTCCCGTAGAAAATCCTTAAAGGTCTAGATTTTTTCATCGAATATTCACCTACCAATCTTTCGAAAACTGGTCGATGCTGTTTTTGATTGAATCAATTATTCTTTAATAAGGCACGAGGAGATTTGCCGATGGCCACAGTTTGATGTGAACGATTACCTCCTGTATTCAACTACAACTGTAAGAGACACAAACATGACAAATGAGATGTTATCACTTCAATCATCAGAAAATTTGTAAAATGGAATTACAGATGTAACGTGGAATCAAGTAAAAAATTCAAAATAAAAGCGAGTGCTATAATAATAATCTTGCAACGGATTTGAAGGGGAAAAGCATAAACGGAACATAAAATATTTCGCATAATTCTGAATTTTTAATCATTCTTTCTATATTAGTTAACCTCATCGAATCGCAGATTATCATAAAATTCAATTTAATGGACTGATGAGGAATGGGAAAGATTTTCCTTCACAAGAAAATTGTACGTGCGGCCGCTTTATCAGAAACTAATACTGAAAAATCCCTCTCTGTAAGTAACTTCATTGCAAAGAACATTACATACGTTTATATTAATCACGCTTTTTCCTTTCCTGGTAGCGCCGCTCATAACCTCCATGGGTAGAGCATCTCTCGATCGTTTAAGGTCAAGAATCCATGTCACGAAAACGTTTGGAAAACTAAAATAATCGTTTGATGATTGAGTTAATAATAATTGTAAATAGGAAAATAAAAGTAAAGCAAGAAGCCCAGTGTTCGAGGCCTCCCTCTTAGTGTAAGAAGTCTAACTATCGAGAATTTTTCTTTTATTTTGTTTCCAGCAATCGTTACAAACAACCGTTTAACTATCCTACTCTTCAAATTCAAATTGATTTTGTATGCTATGGTCCTTCATTGTTGCGGAACAATATTATCCATTCGCTATTATCACCTAAAGAGAAAGGATCCCCGCTCAATGTTAAAACAATTTTCAAATTTCTCGTCACAATGAAATATGTCATCGGGAGACTGTTGAGATCTTTGTCTATCTTCTGAAGTCATTGGCTACCAAATTAGACTCTAAATGATATCACGTCATGAAGTATAGTCACATGGCAATCGTCAATAGCGTGTAAAGGAAGTCTGATAAATTATGGTCCAGTTTTATAACTAAAGATATTAAATTCATATCGCTACAACAAAGTGTTCTATGGATTCATTTGAATAGATTTCTTTATCTTAGAATAATTGTGCCGGAAGATTTATCAGCCACGCTAATTTAGAATTTTTATTTAATAATAATAATAATAATACAATTAGCTTCCTGGAAGCAATAATGAGAACATGGACAACCACATTGAATATAAGCACAAAATCTAACAATATAAAAACAGAACCGATCAAGATTAAAAGAGGCATTTTTCAGGGCGATTCACTCAGTGCACTCTGGTTTTGTATTGCACTAAATCCGCTTTCAAATTTATTAAATAGAACAAAATACGGATACAAAATAGTCGGAAAAAACCCTTTCACTATATCTCACTTACTATACCTCACATGTATCTACATACATGGACGACTTAAAGTTGCTAGCATTTACAAGATCACAATTAAATCACTTATTGAAAATAACAGAAATGTATAGCAAAGACATCCAAATGGAATTTGGAATCAGTAAATGTAAAATCAATTGCACAATCAAAGGCAAACATTCAATACAAGAAGACTTTACACTTGAAGATGAAAATGTGATAGAAAGTATGGATTTCAAGGATATGTATAAATATTTAGGCTGTTTACAAAAAATTGGAATAGAGCATGCCAATACAACGGAACAGTTAAAATTAAAATACAAAACCAGACTACAGAATATCCTCAAAACAGAGCTTTCAGGAAGAAATAAAGTCAATGCAACAAATACATACGCTGTCCCAATACTAACATTCTCGTTTGGATTGATCAAATGGAACGAAACAGAATTAGAAGATCTTAATAGACTAACCAGAAGTACATGCAACATTCACCACACACATTCAGCCATCGAACGCTTCAATCTAAAAAGAAAAGAGGGAGGAAGAGGCTTTATCGACATAAAAAATATGAATTTTTCACAAATTGAAAAGCTTAGAAATTACATGCTGGCTAAATCTGAAAAAAGTCCATTGCATAAGTCAATCACTACCATAACCACATCTGGTACACCGCTGAAACTCAATGATAATACGTTCACAGCAATAGAGAAAATCAAAACTACCAGCGCTTTCATGCTACAATGGAAAAAAAAGGCCCTTCATGGGAGACACCCTCACCAGTTAACCCAGCCCCATGTGGACACATCAGCTTCCAATGCTTGGCTGACACATGGCAACATCTTTGCGGAAACTGAAGGATTCATGGTAGCAATTCAGGACCAAACAATAAATACAAGAAACTATAGGAAATTCATCATTAAGGACCAACAAATTATTAGTGATAAGTGCAGACTATGTAATGAACAATCAGAGACAATTGACCATATTATCGGCGGCTGTGGGTTGCTTACTTCTACAGAATATACAAGGAGACACAACAATGTTTGTAAAATAATTCACCAAGAACTTGCTCTGAAACATACTCTCATCGATACTTATACTCCATATTACAAACATACACCAGAAATTATTTTAGAAAATACATCAGTAAAGTTATACTGGAATAGAAGTATCATCACATGAGGTATAAGTATACCTCATAACCAACCTGATATTACACTCATTCACAAATCTAGTAAAACTACCTACCTTATAGAAATTTCCGTTCCAAATTCCATCAACATACGAAAGAAGTATGCCGAGCAAATACAAAAATACCTCACACTAAAGGAAGAAATAAAACAACTGTGGTACCAAAAATCTGTAAAGATAGTACCAATCATACTTTCATCAACTGGAATAATTCCAAAATCATTGCATAACAGCTTAATGGAGATAGGCTTAAGACCAAAAAGCTATATCTCCCTACAAAAATCTGTAATTCTGGACACCTACTCGATAACGAGAAAATTTCTATGTAATCATAATCAATATAATAAAAAATACCATAAAAAATGATAACAATATAGGAACATGTGACTTGGTGAATACCCGTCACAGGTTCACAAAATGTGAGAATTAAAACTATAATAATAATAAACAATTGCCATGAAATTCCACTTTAATTTGAGCTATCAAAAAATTTTTAAATATAAATGTTGGTAAAAACATTGAAATGATTTTTAAAGTGAAGACCGTCGCAGGCATTCCTTAAATATCATCCTCGACGTACACTCAATTTTCGGGTATTCTTATGGTTGAGTTGAGCACACACTCGTGGACGTTGCATTTAAAGCAAAACAACGACGGATTTTGGCTTCCTTTCAAATTCTCGCTCGTCTCGAAGATGCACGCGTCCAAGTTTGCAACGTTTCAAGAGTTTTGAAAGCCTTCGTTTGATTTTCCGGAAGAGAAGCCGTTTAATTCGACCGAGAATGCAATCTCCGCTGTGATTAGCTTCGGTCTGCCTCGGCACTCTTAAAAGAAGGATTATCTGCAAACAGATAATACCTGTACGAGTTACAGAACATACTATTCCAAGGTAGTTTTCGTGCTTAGAAGAGAAGTTCACTCTAAACAGATGATTTCTAAACATCCTTATGCTACTAGTCTATTATCATATGATTAGAGATTCATCTGCTCATGAAACTTAGTGAAACACTGAAAGTTATTAGAGTGGAATACAGAGAAAAATACTGAACTTCCAGCTCTAATTTTTGCAAATGCTAAACATTCGTAAACTAATTGCATTTTATTGTTTTTGATTTTTAGTATCGAAGACTATTTTCCGTTAGGGATCAACGATGAATAGCATTGAAAATCTTCTTCAACGTGATATAATTGAAAAGACCTTTGAGGCCACGATTCCAATGATTTCTTGCAGCAAACGAGAAGCACTTGAGACCTTGGAAAATGTTTGCATGATTACCGATTATTAGGGAAATTTAAATCATTAGGAATGATTTAAATGACCTTATATTCACTTTCTATACATTGAGTCAGAGGAAATATTCTAAATTAATTCTCTGCGCTCGAAAATTCAAAGATTGCAAGGAAAAAATCATTTCCCAATGATCCTCTTTCTGATGTTTGCGGTTTATTATACTCGGTTCACCATCAAGAAGACACCTTTTAAAATGCATGGGCGCGTGTATTTTAAACGGGAGAAATTCGGGCGCTGTTGCGACATTAGCGTAAAAATATAAAGTAAGTGAAATTTGTTTGAATTTTTTTTTCCGTATTGAAAGGAATTGATGCCAGATTTTACTTTGTTTAACTTTTGGTTCTTTACTACCACAATTGCATAAAAAACGAAAATGTTACATTTCAAAGAAATTCTGGATTTTTTTCCTGTTCTGTTTGAAAGCGTGCCTTAAGTTCTCTAATTTAAGGAACACAGAATTAGTTAACATCCAATTCTGCCTCAAATAATTCTCTTTCCGATAGTATGATTTAGATAGTTTTATTTTGCAGACAAACGTTCCTTAGTATTTAATAGAAATNTCTTCCCAACCCCAATGGGCCCCCCCCCCCCTCTAACACTGTTGTCAGAGTGCACTTTAAAGTCCTCAGCACTGTTAGTTTCTAAATCTCCCGCTCCGTCACGCCGCGAGGTGTTGCGTTAATTTTGGCCAGCACTGTACCTAATTTTTGTAATTTTGCGAATAATGTCGTAATATCAACGCGTCCTAAATTGTTAAAATTCTTAGTTTATTGACCTCTCGAAATAATGTTAACACAGAGAGATTTGTTTTTAAATTCAGTGTTTTGTTAATAAATTTCTATTCATATGTAATGCGGCAGCAGTGACTCCTAAAGCTCAACTGAAAGGCGTTCCCTCGATGCAGAAAAGGCAAATCACATATCAGTTTGATTATCAGGGCCTCACAAGAAGTCAGACCTATCAAACTAGACCTATCATATTGACAGCGATGAAATCTTTCTCTGTTTCTCTTATGCGATCCTCGATTGAGTACCCTTCAGAAATGGAGTAACCTCAATAATAATAATGACGACTTAATTACGCGAATTTCAGTCAAAAGAGCCACTCTTACAATTAACCTTTTTTAAAGTCACTTTCGCGACCAACCATGCCATAACATGAATAATGGACCGTATTAGTGACCGCCCGGAGAGACAGTTACTGAGAGGAGAATGCGCTTACTCGGCATCAATCAACTCCAATAGCCTTCAAATCATCGCAGCATGGACAAGGCTGAGACAAACGTAAACCAAAGATACATTTCTCTTTATCCTGCACCAAAAGACAAATTTAAAATATTCAATTCAACAGGACTTGGTAGCAGGACCACGTGTTATCTACAAAATCGAATTGTGGAAGCTATCAGCAGTAGTGATGTTATAAATACTTCGAGGTCATTTCACACATGGGCCCCCACCGGGAATCAAGCCTTGCTTTCATAAAAGTCGACCGCGTTACCCACTTGGCTATCCTGGAGCCCTTGGAAGCTATCATCTCGAGTTCACTGTTCTATAACATCAATAAAATATGATGAATACTATGGTACGGCATAGTAATACAGTAACAGGCGAAGAATGAGGTAATTGATGTTATTATTATTAGAACGTAGTATTGGCGCACAGAAAGTATTAGGAAGTAGTGAATAAAGAAAATGGGAAAAGGTGTGGATCTTTAAAATTAAATGTTACCAAACTAGGGTAAATTGAGACTTGTTTTGATAGCCAGGTTGTATGGAAAGGAGATACAATGGAGATGTCGTCAGTAAAAGGCTGAAAATAAGAAGCGGCGTTGGGGATTGAAATCTTAACTAAGTTGACTTTTGTGTGCATAGTAAAAGAGATCTTGGTCAAGAGGCCATGGTCTCATGCTCAGGTATTCGAGATCCCCCGTAATTAAGGATTGCTGTGTCGGCATCGTGCAGGGTTTTAGCAGTCGGTGCTTTGAGCACGAATCTCGAAAAAAATCACACCTTTAAATATAAATCGAGGATATTTGCTTACATCATTCGAATTATTTCGATTGAAAACGCAACTTCACAACGATTGAGCGATAGAAAACTGCTTTTGCAGATAAAATGAAGAGCCGTTTCTCAGTTTATTCGAAAGCATTCGCAATCCGTTGAGAGGAATTGTCACCGTCTCGTCGACAACCCAATTTCAGGCAAAAATCATATTTTTCGGCATACCTTTGCTACGTAAGCCCTCAAGAATTCACACATCCGTCGAGAAGAGAAAGTTTCTCGAGAGAGAAAGCAATTAGACGGATTACAGTATTTTCGACATACCTTCCGCAAATTTTAAAATGAATGTGGATGCATTCTGGTCGTAGTAGCTGTGGACATTTTGCGTAGGACTGGAAAAAAATTATTTGGATAAAATTGCGTTCTGAATCATGCTGCGACATCTTTTGAACTTCTTTATCCTTAAATTTAATTTTAATCAATTGTTGTCGCGATTGATGTCTTTTACGTACAAATTGAGTCCAGAATTAAATTAATTTTTTTCTTAGCTATTGATAAAACAAAAACATAAGTAGTTGTATGCGCAGGATTTCGTGTAAATAAAAGTGTAAATTTTGTCATTTATCCAATACACTATCTGATAGGATCTGTGAAGAGTAATTAGTAAGTGTAACTAATTAAGAACAAAAAATAGATTTATTGCCTTTAGCAAGAATTGCTCAGCGAAGTAAATCAGAGGCTCGAAATACTCAAGAAAATTATAATTTATCTGATATTTTGAAGATCACTTTAAAATAATACTAATATGTACTTATTAGTGTAATAAACCATCGCTGATTAAAGTTGTACATGAATCCAGTGCAATCCCAAAACGCTTACGTTTTAAATCTAGAGCGCAAGTAGTCGAAGAAATAATAATAATAATGCGAGATTGAGACATTTAAGTCTCTTCTTACATCTAACCCTTCGTCATATGATGTTTAAAAAAGGTAGCTTGAGAAAAGTGCGAAGAAGAACTTCTCCTAAGTTAGAACCTAGGGAAAAATACACCTCAACTGGAAAACACACACAAGAATGGGGTACCCGCCGATAGTTAACTAAAGGTTAAATCACATATGAAAAGCAAACAAAATGGTACAGATACGGTATTTCATAGACTAGAAATAAACTGTGATAAAAAACCAGAAAAGAAAATATTATGATATACGAATACAGCGGTTCCAAAACACGATAGTATAGCAACAAAAGTTGTAAGTGCGAAGATAAGAAAAATTAAATAAATATTACATGAAGNATATATATGTCTAAATAGGAATCGATTATCCATCCCTCAAAAATCCTGTACAATTAAAACTTCTAATTTGAAGATATGGCCGGTAGGGAATGCCCGTAAACAGGATGCGTCGTAAAGATTAAAAAAAGAGTTTACGGTTAAACAATTCTACAGTGATTTGTTTTGGAATTGGTAGCTGTGACCAGAGGTGTACTCATTGGACCTAAAGTCATTTTAATCCGCAGAGTCCCTCGAGGTTTTGGGTCCCAGATTTTATCCAGAGGTAATCCTACTTTATTTCCTCTGGGAGAGTAGGTTTTACGGTAAGCCCTTCCCGCCCTTTACGGAATCTGGAGAAAATTAGTTTCGCTTTATTTAGTCGTCACAACCGCTTTCAAAAGGACGGAAGTGGTAATATTTCATCGCTTCCTTTGCTCGATAGACCTCGTTTTTCTCGAAATTCGTGTATTCTGTGAAACTCATATCTTGGCTGGAAATTGAATGCATATTCATTCCAATTTAGTATTTTTTTGGAAGGATACACTTGGTAAATTTTCCACACTGTATTTATTGGCGACCGGTTTCGTAAGTTAACTTACAGAAGATGTAAGTACAGTGCTCATAAATACAGTGTGGAAAATTTACCAAGTGTATCCTTCTGCAATGGCTTTCCACGAAGTCACGCCTGCTAATATCGATTTTAGTATTTTTTTGCTCGATTGCCGAAAATAACTGCAATTTAGGGGAATGTTGGGGTAGAGCGGTGTAAACACGTGTCCCTTGTACTCATTCCTGTTTGGCTAAATTTACTAGTGACTCAGCCTTCACATTTCTGAAGACATGAAGCAGTTAGAAGCAGTGGAATCCTCTGGTACGAGTGGATTATAGTTTTTATTTTCGGTGCAGTGGAGAAAATCACACCTGCCCACATTTATCTCAACTTTTGAAGGATCTTCGAAGTTTACATTCTCTGATGAAACTCCTGGTCTCCACCTCTCTACCATTTCGGGACCTTGGATATATTTAGCAAGAAAGTGCAAAAAATGGTGAACATCTTGAATCTGCCTTATTTACTGGATGTCCATCAGGGGTAATCGTGTCTTAATCATCCGCATATTTTATACTCAGGATAATGTATTTTGAAATATTAAAATCAGATTTCTAAAGTGTGTATTTGTTAGATTTACGGACCAAACGTAAAATGCATTACATCTTTTTCCCTCTAAAGTAGAGCAGAATTCATGTGAATTTATGGATTTAAGTGATAAAGATGCGAGAACTGCCAAAGATACCGTAGAGTGGTGTGAGCCGGAAGTTGCAATTCTATTACGTATATCCCGAAGAAATATTTATTTTAAACGTAACCAGTGGTTATTAAGAAACCCAAGTTATGCTTAGGGCAAACAATTCACAGGAAAATGCCCAAAAAGGGGGAACTAAAAATGGCCTGTCAAAACCTACAATTAGCATTAGTTGAAAGATATCGGAGTAGAAATCACTCACCATAGCATAGAAATAAAACAAAATACAAGACATGCATAAAGTCGAATAGACTGTAGTTTTGCTACAGAAAAAGTATAAAATAGGACATATGTTTTGTATATATAAAATAGGAAATATACGTTGTAAATATGTACTGTAAATACATTTGAGACCGCAGAAAAAATAGGAATACGAAACTAATACAGTTTCACTTAATAACAAACCCCTAATAAAAGTGAAACTAACCGTAATTTTAAAAGAAAAGCTATCGATCAAGAATTCCTCCATAATTACAGTACTCCTATGTTTCTGAAAAAGCCTTGTTAAGGAACTGTAAATGTTATTATAGCAGACTTATAGGGCAACTAACTCGAAATTTGTAACTCGAAGAAATTTTCAGTCATCATCTGTCTCTTTTTCTCGACGAGGTTTCCGAAGAGAATTTGCTGTTTATATGATTATCAGAGACTCCCAGTTCACATCTTACAAATAAGCATTCTTATCTGCTTACCCTCCGTTGTTTCTTTCTGTAAAATCCATACGGCATGCATTTTAATTATTCCCTTGCGTGCCGCTCTGTGGCACAGCTGCAGTTTGTCAGCAGCTGTTTTGGGTTTCCTTGAAAACCAAAGAGTCCCTCCCAACAAACTGAAAGGTGCTCAAAAGATTTACGAAGTAGATTTGTATGTTTGATCCAATATTGAGCGAACAAAAAATCCTTAGTGATGACTTTATGAGGGCTGTAGATTAGTAGGATGTTTCCAATGATGCTCATGCCAAAATACACGGTGAAGCCCTTGCGTGGACAGTTAACTTCTGGTGTTTTAACTGACACGGTGCATGCAGACCCCCCCCCCCTGGCACACGCCAGAAGGTGACATGCAGGGCTCACACGTAGGTGTAGATATTATGCCTGCGTTTTGCTCTTTAATTCCGTGTAATCTTTCGCATTATTTCTCCTTCGATTTTCTTTACTCCGAGGAATGCTACAAGTTATAATTCAAGCATAATCAGCTCGTCATTTAATTTTCGTTGCTCAATTTAGGAAAATGGTGCATGTAAACTTCTTTTCTCTTGAGTAAGATAGATAATACGTATTTAGATTGTAATCGTTAAAAAATAATCTTACTTTCCTCTTCGGAACTGTCCTTGAGCTTTGATTAAAGAGAATAGCTAAACATTTGTAAGAATCGAAGGCTGAAGTATTTTTATAAGTATTCCATGTGAAAACATTCCTTTTTGTCTTTTTGCTGAAGAACAGTACAACCTACGACCCTTTCACCAATCCCTTGCGGCTCAATGGCTAATTGTATTTCTCCTGAAAGTTTCATATAATTCTACATTTTTAAGCTTGTTATTGGAGTGGAAAAGGTAAGTTATGGTTGGAATGTACCTTAAATGGTGAAACTTTAAGTATCCTTGCGATAAATCAATAAATTCATCTATTTTCGATGAGTTTTTATTATTTAAAAATATATCGAAACACATTATCTGCGGGTCGCGAAGCCTCAATAGAAAGTAATGGAAAAGCTTAGACACACCTGCTTCAGAACAAGCTTTAAGTTTTTCCTTCTGGAATATCTCTCTTATCTTCACCGTCGTTTACGATAAAGCTCATCCATTTACTTTGATCAATACTCTAGTAATCATTAGTGGTACACCTCAACAGATCTCAATGTCGTGCATTCAGGAGTGTATTTAGGTGTTAGACATCCTTGGCTAATTCATCTCTAACATTCATCTTTATTAACATTGTCACGGGATAGTATTTTGTGATTATTTCAATACGTTTCTGAAGTATGCCAAAATAAGATAAATTATTAGAACTTTCGTTATCGTTAAATCGATTTAATTGTGTCAAATACACGCTTTTCTGACTGCGACACCTTAAAAATTGTTTCGGTTGTGGTTTGTGCGACCCTACATTTATTTATATTGTATTGTAGTTTTAATGAATATGTCTTCATTATTATTATTCATACAAATTTAATTATTGAATTCGTCGTTTCAAGTGAAATCTTGAATACATATTTATGGTATTTACAGCGAAATGGATATATGACTCCAAGATAAGGCCAGAATCATTAACTACTATCGAATTTTTAATTATGTGCCCCTGGACTTTGTTAATTTATTGCGAGCTTAGTGCTCAACGCATATGAATAATTTTTACGTCATAGTAAAGGTGATTTTATATTCTATTACTGGAATTTCTTTTTGTTGATGGTAACGAAGAACTAAGTTTACCGTGAAGAAATATTTAAACCAAGGTACCCGAAAAACGGCACTTTTTGCGAATCTCGGCTTTTTCGTGATGTATAAAAATCAATTGCAAAGAAACGGCTCAACTTACGGCAACGCAATTTCTTCCAGAGATGCATAAGAGCAATGCCAGTCTGATGAGCTTTTTAAAAATTTCGAACATGAGTTACATTGTTGTTAATTGGCGTAAAAATTTATAATCTATCTAGTCCTAGAGTTTTAATCTTAGGAAAAATAGATTGCACCGTCGTATTCTTAATATTATTAAAAAATTTCCTATGATCCGAAAATAAGTCATTTTTGTATGTTAATGAGCTTAATTGTAAACTTACTATATCTGGTCCGAGAGATACGCGACAGTGTTGCCACATCATCTTCTAGTAGCGCGAGAATTACAAAACGTCCTACTGTTATAGCTGTTGGAGCAGAAAATATAGTGGATTAATAAATCAGAGAAAGTAATTGAAGGAGCATTAGCGAAACGATCATTCTGCAATGATCATCAGCAATGTCACAGTAACCATTTACATGATGAAAATTAACAAATGTGTGTGTGTATTACCACAGGAAGGAAAAAGGGACGTGGCTGTGTATAAAAGTCTCGCGTTGAAACGCTCCTCTAATAGTCCACGAGGTTAACCCTTCCTACATATTCTGTCGGATATCAATGTGATGTAGGTAAGAATAACTAGATTACTCATAAGAATAGAGGGAAAGACATACGAACGAAATGGGAATCCAGGAAAAAGAAAATTAGCGACGTCACTGAGACTCGAACACAGGTCTCCCACCAATTGGCGCGAATGGCGACTTTCTCAGATGTCTGCAGTACCTCTCAGACGATACTCAGATGGTTATCCTCAGACGTATGACAGTCAACCCTCATATAGGCAACTCCTGAAGCATCAGATTTTTAATTTAATGAGGTTTAATCTTTGCATTAATTCACTGGTGAATAAAAATGTACTTATCCTCTTTCTACACTAAAATATCTGCATTCTCATTACACGATAATGTGGCCCCAAATTCCAAATCTGCTTAGGGCTTCATGAAGGTATAGCGCGTAACTCATCACTCGTATTTGTATCTAAGTAATTTTCTATCCTTAAGTCTTCTTATCGTTCCTTAAAGTAAAAAAATACATCTTATCTCATTCAGGCACGATAGTAAATATTATAACGTTTCGTCAACTGTGCCGAAAAGTTGCTCGATGTATCCTTTGACTGCTTTTAGCCCGGATCACTTTACATAAGGTTGTTTAGATAATCATAACATGAAAATTAAATATGCATCTTTGTAAGCAAAAGACATAAGATGCATTTGTGATGCAGTTCGTTTCGACAGTGGAATGTAGATGGAAGTGCGAAGGCGCCAATGTTCTTCCGGAGATGCCATTGGCAGCTCGCGGCTTCTAAATCGATGTAAATTGGCCCGGATTGATGAGAGAAGTGACCCCTGGCGAAGTTATTGGGAAGTGAACTTTGGGCATATTCTCTGCAATGTGCCCGACCCTCATGTTTATGCGAAACTTGAGGGTGTGGTATTCACTCGTTCGTTACAGATTTATCGACCGTCGCTCTCAATAAAGTTGCTGAAATTAAAGATAGAGAGGTTGTTCAACTCGTTGATTTCTATGGCAACGGGGCGAGGGTCCCCTGCGACACAGCTCGGATGCGAACTAATTTTATTTATGTACGTACCTTTCCGGGAAGGGTGACTAATGGCTGATATTTTAAAGTCATTTATGTAATTGAGATGTGAGCATGCGAATAGCCTAAGAAATAGCATTAAAATTTTGTAACGCAAAGGTTATGTTATTCTTTACCAATAATTTGAATGAGTAAGCAAGATAGATTAAGAGTAAATTAGATTAGTAAATTAATTTTTTAAATACCGAATACGAACATCCATACGTAGATCACTTTATTTTTACGTAAAATTTCCCATTTTGAAAGATTTATTTTCCTTCTTATAAAATGTATGGTGGTTATCAAACTACATACATCCTTAGTCGATATTAATTGGGATTATTTCTATATCGACCATTATAATCTACGAAAGAGTTTTAGTCTAATTAGTTTCAATTGCTTCTCAAATTAGTTAGTTTAAATGACTATGAAAGCTTCTCTCATGTTTAAGTCAATCTAATATATATTAGATTGACTACTATACATATATATATATATATATAACTGCAGCCAGAGTTTTCATTTAAGTGGAGGCTTTTGGTGTTTACATGGTGCTATATCAAACTTGCATGATAGTACTCCCTCTTGTTTACATGATGGCAAGAGGATGTCATCAAATCAGACATGAATCTTACAAAAAATTCTACAAATTGTGAAAATCGTGAGAATTTCTGAAATATGTAATCCACCCCAGATACCCACATATAATATTATTTTCCTTTTTAAAAATAAACTTTTTTTCTTTATACTAGTGAGGATCTCTATAGGTTAAGGAAACTATACTGTATGTAATGTGTGTGATGTAAAATTTTTTCTTGTTATACAGGTACTGTTTGTACAGCCGCTGGAAAAATGACACTTACCAACAACATGCAAAATTGCTGAGAAAAAGAGGTGAAAGCTTAAAAAAGATAAAATCAATCATGAAGAGAGTAAGCAAAGAAAATATTAAACCAGCTGGTAGACTGATTGGGAAACTCACTCACAGCACTCCTGGATTTTTGTTTGATTATGTAAGGAAATCCTTTTATGTTAGAAATTTATTTTGAGCTATTCACTGCATAATTTTCCTTCTTAGTATTATAATCCTTTCAAGGACTATTTGAAACCTTATAAAAATACCTTTTTTCCAATAGCATACCTCAAGAAATGACCCCTTGGTTTTATATGCAAATGTTTTGCCTTTGTTATAGTTCTGCAGTATTGGAGGAGGTCGGATTGAGATGTCATACTACCTTGATTGATCGGAGTGTTTATTACAAAACACACCACATTTAAACAGAAATATAGTTGAAATTTTAACATTCCTAGAAAACTTTTTTCTTGAGTTTGCCTTACTGAAATGAGTGTCTTATATCCTGTTAAATAGTGTACTCAACTTTGTGAAAATTATGGGGGTGGGAGTGACTATAGAGGTGAATTTAAAATCTGAAACAAGTAATCTTTTCCTTTTTGATTAACTATATATATTCTTTTGTGAACAAACAGGTTCTGCTGCAAATTCAGATATATGACAATCTCATTGGTCCTGTGGTTGACTCTTTGAAATATCTAACCAGTCTATCCTACGATGTTTTGGGCTACTGTCTAGTGGAAGCCATGGCTTCTGCAGATCGAGCTTGCTTCAAGTATGATGGAACATCTATTTCGGCATGGTTACAAAGTTTGGCCAAATTTTGTGGGGCGATCTTCAAAAAGTATAACATAGAGCTGACTGGTTTACTGCAGTATGTTGCAAATCAACTCAAATCCCAGAAAAGGTTTGTAATTTTCTAAATAAAATGTTTTCTATTCTTCATTCTCAGTTGATATAGTTAAAAAAATCAATCATTGAGATCATGAGTAATAGTGTAATAGAGTAATCATGAGTAATAGTTAATGAAAGCTCAAAGAAACAAACTTTATCCTCTGAGTTATAAGATAAAATAATGTCAGCACTTAACTGCAACCGGAAGTTTCTACATCCATGGAGACTTTTGGGGTTCATTGGTGCAATAGTAAACTTGCATGATGGTACTCCCTCTTGTATTTAAGGTTGCAAGAGGATGTTATCAATTCAGACATGAATGCTGTTTTATAATTAAGTTGATTGTATAATATATGTATTACTTAGAAAAGAGGTGTCATTGATGATTCAAGGAAAGTGTGATTTCTTCTTCCTTACTGAAGTAAAAGGAAAAAGAATTATTGAAAAGAGTTAAATGCTATTGCATTTAAGTTCATTTTGATGATGATATATATGATTCTGGATAATGAATGATCTTTTGGTCCTAATTATGGCCATAAAAGTTTTTATAACATTAGCTGAAGCATTATGTAACCTAGCTTTGGATGGAGAGTTGTTTTGGGGAAGAGTATGTATGCCATATGATTCTCTCAAATGTTGGTGATATATTAGAGCATTAAGGTCAGACATGCAGACTTAAAAAATTATAGCTAAAAGTGTTGTGATTTTAAAGGTTAGTAATCTACAAAATTATTTCTTAGGGTGTTAAAAGATTATCCACAATGCCATCAATTGAACAGTTAGTCATGATCTTGAACCATTTGAGTGATTATAAGAATGAAGTACCATTGTAGTCTCAAATAGAAGAGGCTTGAAGAATCGGCATCTAAAATGTTTATTAAACAATTATTTACTTAATTTTTAATTAAATATCTTTTTGAAGTCTTAATTGTTTCAATTTTGTGTAAGGATAAAAAAGTTGTTTGTATTTGTTTGAGTATTAGGAGTGCAATCTGCAGTGCCAATATTATTTATCTTCTGCTACTTCTTTGTAGTGATAATGGGTTGGTATTTGTTTGTATTATTTTACTATTGTTAATTAGACTTGAAATACAATGGAATAGTATAAATTGGAATTTTTGAAAAAGATTGAGTTGTTAAATCTTAATTGGAAGATGGATGCTTAGTAATCCAGGAAAAAACCTCATAGCTCTTTTTTTTATTCTGCAATATATGTTCTTTATTTAATAAAGTACCACTTTGGGAGTGGAAAGTCATTTACATGGGATATCAAATCAAGGTAGTTTTTATCCTCTGATATTTATCCTTTATTTTGCATCTTTGTTCATTTGAATCAATCGGAAGGGTTGTAATGTATGTATTTGTCTTTGTTTTCAGTTTGGATTTGCTTATTTTGAAAGAAATAGTTCAAAAAATGGCTGGCATTGAAGCTGCTGAAGAAATGACCTCAGAACAACTTGATGCCATGGCTGGAGGAGAATTGCTGAAAGCAGAGGTGAATTTGATAATTTAATTTAATTAATGTATTGGCCAACTCTCATAAAATCCCTTAAGTATTGTACACAAATTTTCAAGATGGAAGAATGAATCACATGAAGATGATTGTAGATGCATGCTTTAAGGCCAAACTCCTCCATAGGCAGTAGGCTCCAGCTCCCTAGAGCATATATTTCGCTGACTAGCATCAGCGCTCTCTTACTTAATCCTTTCACTCCCAGGCAGCCAATATATAGGCCAATAGACCCAAAAGGTCCAAGCAGCCGAAGGGTTAAAATTAGATTTCCAATTATTTGTTATAATTAGTGTTGAAATTTCAAAAGACAAAAATTAATTTTATCAAATCTATTGACCTTTTTATACATTGTGGAATATTTAGCAGTAGAATGTAAGCATGGTATTTTTTTTACATATAGTGGTAATATCTTAAAATTATGCCTGGTCTATGAGTCTGGTCTGGTCTGTGGTGAAAAGAGGAAATGACTGTGGGAGTGAAAGGGTAAATGTTATTTACAGCATACCTCATGACTAGGGACATGCAAAAGTCGCACATGCGATAACGCGAATTCTGCGGTTTTCCCGCAAATACGCGAATTTCGTGTTAATCGCGATTTTCACCAATTCAAATGCGATTTTCATCATCTTTTTTTCCGCTCATGCTTCTCCCACGAAAGTTTGTCCGAAGCGTATGTTTATGTCAAATTTTTCCGATAAACTGAGGAATTGGATAGCTTTCTTAGCTAATTTTCAATAATATAAGGTAGAATAACAGTACTACACTATAGGAATCGACGATCGTGAATGAGTCGTCAGCGAGAAATCACTGTGTAATGTTTTCACCAATAGTATAAAATTTTT
>KZ309198.1:262768-277831 GCA_000376725.2 Ladona fulva | reverse complement strand
GACAATTGAGCGCGTGAAAATTGATTCATTCTAATTAAAATAGAAATTGAATTCAAAGAAAACCTAGGTTGAAAATTAGGGTTTCTACATTATAGGTTCCCGAAAATCCATAATTGATGGCCTCTAACCACGCACCAACACGTTCCACAATAGGCTTAACTGGCTTAAAACTATGAAAAGAAAATAATTTATTAAAAAAAAACTAAGGCCCATTTACAAGAACCCCGTTTCACTTTTGCTACATTTCACCTCCTCTATCATAAAAAAATATTTCGTTCAAATCGGCGGAGCATATTTCGTGGCCTCTCCTTGTAAGTATATTTTGCAATACTCTGTAGAAATTTAGTAGAAAGCAAAATAATGAATTGAGAACCTATACAATTATGAAATTACAGCAGTTTTTTCTACTAGTGTCTCTTGATTAGTATATTTGTTTCTCTAACATTATTTTTACTAGAAATATCACTTAATTGAAAGCCAAAAATTGTTTTCTTTTTGATAATTATCTTTTTGAATTCCTTTTAATAAGTATGAGATTTTCCTTCCAATTTAATTCTGTATGGATTAAAATTCATTGTTTTGCTGCATTTTATAATAGCAAGTCTTTGGATAAATATAGTAATTTTACATCAATAGAAAATTTTAATTTATTTTCTACAAACCCCATTTACATAACTATTTAACAGAAATGGTTAAACTTAAAAAAATAATTAACTTAAAAATAAAGTCATAGAAATTAAAATGTCTCATTGAAAAGTGATTCCCATTCATATTAGTTTTTTGGATGAGCTAATATCTAATTTTCTTTTCTTCCAGGTACATAATATTTTATACACCTTTTGACGTTGGCTACAAAGTAGCAAAATTTTTACCGATAAAGTTAATATGTGCTGCAATGAAGGAGATATACAGGTGAGGAAATGCAGCACCCACTCTGTTTATTTAAATAATCTGAAATTTTGTGTGCTATGCCTCCCATTAGGCAGCTAGTGCAATTCAACCTCAAATATCCCTCCTGATCCCTTTTCCCATGTTTGTCTGTCTATTATGATCAAAGAAATATTTTCAGGTTTTATGGAATATTTGACATTTTTTTCTCATCATACCTTAAATGCAGATGATTATATAGTCAATGCTCCATTTATATGTTTAACATTATATGTAACTTATTTCAAATTCTTGAGATAATCTTAATGCATAGTTTTATAAATTTCCCATAAATATCTTCATTCTTACAATTAATCTCCAATTACAAAGAAACTTCTGCTTTTAACCCTTTCGCGACAGCGGTATTCTTGTAGAATCGTATCCATATTCTGAGGCTTTGGCAGAAAAAATATCTCTCAGACACGAAGCTCTCCTGAACCTATGCCAATTCTAGTTTTACCCTTTTGGGCCCTTCACAATGAGGCCCTGGGGAGGTTTATGGCCCCTAAGGCAGCAAGGGGCTCAGCAAAACTAAATGCTGTTGCAGTTATTTTGCTAAAGAATCATTTGTTGCACACATGGCCAATATCTCATTTGTGATGAAAATCTCATGCTTCGCTGATGACGTACAACTTTTAATCGAAACTCTACTGTTGATATTAACATATTTAACCATCTACAGTAATGATATTGAAATATCTACTATTATCTCTGAATACGTTAATATTAATGATAAAATTTCGTTTAAAAGCTGTAAACTACAAGCAGAATATGAGATTCTCAACTCAAAGGATATATTGACTGAAAGAGCAACAAATCATTCTTTAGCCAAACAACTGCAATAACGGTGGAAAGAAAGAAAAAAAGGGGACACGGCTGTTAGAATAATATTCAAATTAAATTGACTCCT
Organism: Ladona fulva; assembly: GCA_000376725.2. Lineage (NCBI taxonomy): Eukaryota > Metazoa > Arthropoda > Insecta > Odonata > Libellulidae > Ladona > Ladona fulva. The sequence goes on along the minus strand of KZ309198.1, from coordinate 275,994 downwards.
TAAGTTGTTAGATCTAAGATAATAGAAATAAAACTTATCTTTGGTGTTGCCTATGGTATGGTCCAGTTGGTATGGTCCAGTAATACATGTGTGCTTCCCTACAACATTACTGGACCATACCAACTGGACCATACCATAGGCAACACCAAAGATAAGTTTTATTTTTATTATCTTACATCTAACGGCTTAAGGAGTCAATTTAATTTGAATAACTGCAATAACATTTATTTAACCGCGGCCCCATGCTGTGAAAGGGGCTGTGCATTGGCCCTAAGACCTATGCGGTTGCCCAGAGAAGGGTAAGGAAACCCACAATGAAAGCCAAAAAGGGGCAAAAAATATACCTGGAAGCTATACTTCTCCTTGAAGAATAAGCTTGTACCTGTGTCGTCTATATATGACAGTAGGCCGTTAGCGTAGGAAAACCTCCGTCGTCTATAGACAACAATACATCTTTTCCATAGGAAAATGTCTGTCGTGTATACATGACAACAGGAGTGAAAGGGTTAAATTACTGAGAAATTTCTACTTCACATGCCACATACGAGGCTTAGATGAAAAGTTCTCGGCCTAAATCAGGAGAATAGGGGGGATGGCCGAGCAAATCGTACCCCAAATCCCGTAGTTTTCCCATCGTCAACACACCTTTGTGAGCAGGTGCGTTGTCCTGGTGAAAGATGATTTTTTTCTTCTTCAAGCCAGGCCTCTTCTCGCGAATTTTGNAAACAGGTTGAGTTGAGTTTGCTACTTAAAGTATTAATATGTTCAAGCCAAGATAATTGGCTATCTAATACTGTCCCTAAAAATTTTGTAGATTGTACTTGTGGGATAACATGATTTTCTATTTTAACACCAAAACTGTGATACTTATTTTTATAGGCAAAGTATAATAGTTGTGATTTATCAACATTCAGACATAAACTATTTTGTGAGCACCACTTATTGATTGAATCTGCAACAACCATAGCATTGGATTCAATATTGACAATATTGTTATCAGTAAGAACAATATTTGTATCATCTGCATACAATATTGGGCAGGAACCAGCAACTGACTGAAAGCATGCTGGCAGGTCATTTATATAAAGAAGAAAGAACACTGGACCAAGAACTGATCCCTGGGGAACCCCTTTCTGTGCAATTTCAGTTTGGGATACATACTTGGTACCATTATCATTTAGCACAACATTACTACCTCTCCCGTGAAGGTATGATTCAATCCAGTTATAAGAGGTACCTCTTATGCCGTAAAAAAGAAGCTTTTGTAGCAGCTAATTATGTTCTACATTATCAAAGGCTTTTGAAAAATCTAAAAACAAACCTAGAGCCTTATGCTTGTTCTCTTAAGCTGTCTGAATTGTATCAACAATTTGAAAAGTAGCAGTAAATGTTGACCTATTTTTCCTGAATCCATGTTGAAAATTAGATAAAAGATGTTGTGACTCAAGGAAAGGAACTACACGATTATAGAAAACTTTCTCAAATATTAATCCTAATTGGTTTATGATAGAGATTGGTCTAAAAGATTTTATTTCATAAGTACTTCCTTTATTCTTATAAAGTGGGTTTATTTTGGCTGACTTAAGTACTGAAGGATATATTCCCTTCTTTAAAGATTCATTAATGAGGTAAAGAAGGGGTAGTTTGATGGCACTAAAAGAATACTTTATTATTCTGCGAGGAATCTCATCCATACCTGCGGTCAGGTTGGATCCAAGATTACAGAAAATTATGTTAAGCTCATGCTCAGAATATGGAAAAAGAAATAAGGAATTACTGACTCTTGGCAAAGCAGAAGATAAATTAATGTTTGATGATTTGGAGGGAGCATTATTTTTCAATGAGAAGTATTCCATAAATTCAGAGGCCAACTGTGAAAAATCTGACTTAAAATTTCCAGACGAATCTTTAATTTGGGGAATAGATTGAGTTCTAGATAAATTTGTTGCCTCCTTAACAATTTTCCACATTTCCTTTGACTTATTGTTTGCATTTGAAATTCTTTTGTCATTGAATGAGCATTTGGCTTTATTAATTGTTTGCCGGTAATGTTTTTTATAGGAAGAATATAACTCCTTCATACAAGTATCATCAGTATCTTTACACTTATATGCCATCTCTTTTAATACGGAAGACATCCACCGTATCTCGTCAGTGACCCAAGATTTCTTAGGCTGTATCCTATGTAGTTTACCCTCTTTCTTAGGAAATGCAATATCAAAGTGAAACTTATATTTAAAGTAAAAATTGTTAAAGCTGGAGTCGAAGTCGTCAATATCATAAACATCAGACCAGGTTTCACGTCTTAGTTGATTCAAAAACTGGGAAATATTTGAATCACCAAAAGGGCGATATGAATAAGCCTTAACAGGCATAGAGTAAGTAACCTGAAAAGTGGCAGTTATAGGAAGATGATCTGAGATATCAGAGTCAACAACACCAGCTGCAATGAGATTTTGTCCTGCATTCGAGAATATATTATCAATAAGGGTTGCTGAATGGTACGTTCTGCGGGTAGGCTCCTTTATATGTGGCTGTAAATTAAAGGATTGTAATAGTTGTAAAAAATCTCTTCGCATACTGTTATTTGAAAGTAGTTCAATATTAAAATCAATATTAAAATCACCAGTAACAATCAAATAGGATTTTTTTGAGAAAGGCAAATTGACTCTAAAATATCAGTGAGATTGTTACAAAAGACATGGTAGTCACCTAGAGGTGAGCGGTAAACTGTGCAGATGAAGAAAACATTTTCATCCACATTCAACTTAATTAATGCATACTCAAAATCACGTTCAATTGTCACAGTTTGGCACTGCAGAGCTTCAGCCATCAAAGCCAAACTACACTTCACTAAAATCATTACACCACCTATTTTATGTATACAGCGACAAAAAACATCCACCAAAGTATACCCATGTATGCTATAAGCAGACAGTTCATTGCTTGTCAGCCAATGTTCACAAAGACAGATAATGTCTGGTTTAGTACTGTCAATTAATACTTCTAGTTCTAATAGTTTANATATATATATTTAATGACAAAACTTGTCCAAATCCACAAAAATCGCTTTATGCCATTCATTTTAATTATCTATGGTTTCCTAGAACTCGCAATCAGTTTCGAGTATCATAACAGCAGTTTAAAGTTTTGATCCTGATTCTCGTTTCAGAATATATTTCCAAATCAGATATTTGAAAGTATTGCATAGGTGTTTGCTCATTCAAAGGAGAGCAAGAAAATGACTCTTGCATTGAAAGCTATGCAAAAACGATGGAATTCCAAGTATTGAATTGTATGAAGCTAATTTTGCAGTTTCTTCACTCCTGTTCCTATAACTAAGTTAATCCTATTTAGATATAACCAATAGAAAACTATTTACATCGAATAAGTGCTTAAAATTTCTTATGTTGATTGGACTTACAACACATGTTAGTAGATAAGTTAGTTAGTAAATAAGCTGAAATAAAGTCAAGTAAAGGATTCTATTTCTAATTCAGAAATATTAGTATTTTTTTACTTCTCAATCAATATCTACAGAAAATTCTCTTACAAAAAGTAATGTCCTGTAATGGTAGCAATCTTCCAGCATTAATGTACTGTATTTGTATTTCCAGGAGCTCTGACATTCTCCCGCAAACATCCAATGTCCTGCTGGCTTTCCACAATGCTTGTTGTGTTTGCTGGAGGTATCCTATGCAATGCCCTCCTTGGAGAACCTCCCCTTTCCCCACTTAAGAACACCCCACAGCTTATAGTTGCCACAGTAGTCTGGTGAGTTTTACCTCCTTACCAAAAAAGATATTTTCTATCAAGTAATTTATATTTTTCTTTTAAATTGCCTTCATCTATATGATTTCAAGGGGTTAGCCAAGAAATACAATTCATGAGGTAATTACTAAGATCTGTTATTAAGAAACCACTGTTTTCTGTATACAATTTACTATATGGTTGCTAACCCTCTATTTGTAAAATTCAATACCTTTTATGTTGATGCTAATATTTTCCTATGAACTCTTGTGCCCTTAATACAAAATTTTCACTTATATTTATTTTAAATTTAACTTGTTGTTAAGGTATGCCTGAAATACTGAGCAATCATAGCATTATATCTTTCATATTGCTCCATTTTATCCTATCGATACTAATGTTAAAATAAAGTAGTTAAATGCAAATACTTTTTTTGCATTTCTCGGCTACATTTCTTCATTTAGAAACCATAGCAGGATTACTCTTAGATATTTTCTTCTAAAAGGTACAGAAAGCATTGATTTTTATCGTCAATTCTATTAATTAGATCAATAATGAGCCTTTATCACAGGGAAAGTATAAGCATTATCATTCCAACATTCATAATAAATTTGGTGAATAACATTGGCCAACTTTCTAAATCTTTCTTTAAAAGATACCAAACTATTCACTCAATTTTTATTTGCCATATCTTACAAAGTTGTCATTATCTGATATTGTTTTTCATTTGAAGATAATGACATAGATTAGAAACACAATCACCTTGCAGATTGTCATTCCATTAAATTTACAAACTCCTGTTCTACAAAAGAGATTTAAAATATCTTCCTTCCAGAGCTCTAACTCAATTACTTCATTGAATAGTGCCCATAGAATCAATAAGGGAAAAGGTCAAAAATTGAAATAGAAAGCTGGCATTTGCTTCATTCTATGACAGTAAATAATATGTTCACCTGCATTTGGTAGTTCATCACAAACTGGACTAAATTTCATTGCAAAGATTCTTGGCAATCAAAGACAGAGTAAGACAGGGCAGCTATTGAAGAACAGATAGGGATGGTAATTTCCACAGAATAAATAAATTCCTTTCCATATACTCTGCTGTTTTTTACAAATCTAATGAATAGTCTCTTTTGTGGAGAATGATGTATCAATTTTTTATGAATATTAACATACAAAGGCTTATGAAGAATGCTTTCATATTATGTACATTTACATGCTAAATTCTAAGATATAAATATTCATTATTTTTTGCTTCATCTTCTGTTCCCAAATATCCCTCAAACAAAGCAGCTAAATCTCCTTATCTTTCCTTTTGGTTGTTATATTTTTGTATTGACCCAATTAAATCAAAACTTAAGCCTTCCAAAAATAGAATATGATCAAAATTTGAATATTAAAGCCTGCAAATGAGCACAATGGTGCAAAGTGAGGTAAATATTGGTACCATGTACCAAACCCAGCTATGAGGGGTTAATATAATTTTAGTTTTTAATCTCAGAATAATTGAGTAGGTTTGATATTCATTAGTTGATACATTATGTATCCCTGATATGTGCATTTAAAGGATTTCTATTAGTTCATGGCTTGCAAAATCTAACAAGGAGAGGCCACGAAATATGCTCCGCCGATTTGAACGAAATGTTTTTTTTATGATAGAGGAGATGAAATGTAGCAAAAGTGTAACGGGGTTCTTGCAAATGGGCCTTAGTTTTTTTTTAATAAATTATTTTTTTTCGTAATTTTACGNAGCTTTGAAGAAGTTCTTCTCGAATGACTATATCAGCACCTACTTTAAAAGTACAGAATTCTTCATTTTCCCAAATCTTTTCGCAGAGGAAATCTTTGCCCGGGAATTTCTTTGTTAGATACATTCTTATGTCCTCCTCAGTCGTATATTTCTGTACCCGCGAGATTTTTAGCCAGCAACGGCGCGGAATACCAATGAAGTTAGTTCGGTGGGAACTGGACGGCGTATCTGATCCGAAGACTGGTTTATTTGCCCCGATATTCCGTCGTCTTCTTTTGTGCGACACCTTGATGAATCCGTCACTATTCACTGAGTCCTCAGTTGACATTGCTACATTTACTTCTCGTTCATGAACACTGAGTATTTAAGTAGGCAACTGTGTTGTTGAGCTGGTTCACTAAATTCTTGTTTTTTGTTGTTACACATATCCATCATAGCAGCCTCCGGTGGGTAAAAGGCCAAAGGCTCTTTCTCAATCCGAGTTTTATTATTTGGGGCACCGTCACTTTTCACTATCTCTGAAGAACAGCAAAAAACCTTGTTTTTAAAATTTTCAAACTATTCCTTCAGCATACTTATGTCGGCCGCCATTTTGGACACATCCCGGTGTCGATTTGTCTGACACATTACACATATCCAAATAATTGACGGATTAGAACTTTAAACGTAGTCTCATTTAAATTGGTACTCTTATAATGAAATATCTGACTACAGATTCCGCAAGTAATAAATTTTTCTGTTTGTTTTACGTCATATTGGCAGTAGCCACAAACNGATCCCTTTTGCATCCCAAAACACACTGGCCATGATCGCATCTGCATTCCGGCAGATTCGCTTTCTTTGGCGCTGAACCACCGGCTTTCACCCACTGCTTCAACTGCTGTTTCATTTCTGGCATGTAGTGGTGGACCCATGTCTCATCCATGGTGACAGATCGCTGCACAAAATCGGTCAGTACCCTCTTGAATCGATCTAAACATTGCTGCAAAAATCGCTTGCACATTTGCTTTTGATCAGCATTCAGCAAATGCGGTACCCACCTTGTGCAGAGCTTTCGCATCCCCAATTCTTTGTGCAAGATGTTTTGCACCCTTTCTTCCAATATTCCCACGGCCTCAGCTATCTCACTCACCTTCATTTGCCTATCGTCCAACATGTGATATCGTGCACCTTTTTGATGGTTTCTGATGTGGTTGCTGTTTTTGGCCATCCTTCTTCTGGGTCATCTTCGAGGGATGTGGGACCACATTTAAATTCAGCTGCTCACTTTTAATGGTTGACATTGAAGGAGCAGAGTCCCCATACACTTTTGTCAACTTCGGATGAATTTCCTTAGGGGTTAATCCATCCAAAATGAAGAATTTTATGACCGCACGATATTCAAGCTTATTATCCATTTTAATGAAAAACGCAAAAGGCTTCTACTGCAACAATACGTGTAAACAAATTACTTGAGAGAACAAGTTGAAACTTGTCTTATGAACTAATGTGCGCCCAGGCAGGGATCATAAATTTTCACTGATTGGAACGCCATCTCTGTGTCAGGCCAAGAACTTTTCACCTTACCCTCGTATAATTGCACATAACTTTATCAAAGCAATAATCCATGCTCTGTCTCCTCTCACTTTTCTGTTAGCATACTGTGTGATCCTACTTGATCTAATATTATAAGTTTCTGTTTTCAAGAAATATAGCAGAGACATGTTATGATCTGAAATTTTTCTTCCTTTTGTCTAATTTTACCCCCTTTTCCCCTTTTATATTACATTTTGGATCAAATCTTTCTCCAAATCGATCTCATTATGCTTTCAGTATTGCAGAATTTCTAAACATAATCTGTGTTCATAAAGATATTACAATACTTAAATCAATCAGCAATACTTGATAAGTATTGCTATTTAACAGCTATTAAGCTGTTAGATAATGCAGAAAGACTAGAGGATAAAAGAGGGGTCAACCAGTAATGTAAATTGTCAGTAAATGATCTTAAAATATGCAGTTTGTTTTACAATTTCATTGCATCTAAGAGCATCAAAGAAAGTGGAAAAATCAAATAAATTTCAAATATATAAGTGATCCATGTAAATCAACCAAAGTGCCCTATTTTCTGGATCTATCCATGGCATGCAATGATTATCTGTAAAGAATTAAGGATTAAACAGTAATTCCACATTCCAGTAATACTCTCCAACCTTTAATTTTATTACAGTTACCATCAGTACTCAAATACTCTTATATTTTCATGTTCCACAAGAAGTAGGTATACCATGTGTTTTGCATTTTTAATGTCTTAAGCACAACAATGGACATGTATGTCAGATATACTGCCTGAATTTTTCATTCATATTGAATGCATACAACTTCTTGATAGTTACTAACAAAAAGAAACATTTACCTATTAGTTTAATGTGGTTCCCAATCAGTTCTCGATAGAGCCATCATTCACCATCAGTAAAAATCATTAACATGTGAAATGCAATGATGAGGGGTATCCCTTTAGAAATTAAATTAGAAAGACAAAAAAAACCCGTAGGAGAAACAGACATTAAAAAACCATCAACCATGGATAGTTAAAGTTTTATCTGCCGTGAAAGACTACTTTGAGATGAATTAAAGGAGCTAATGTTATGAAACAGTCTTTTTCATATTTTGCATGGTTATTTTCTCCAGTTTTGTTGTTCATAGAATATACATCCTCATGATTTTCATAGATTTTGCATCCCTTCTTTTATCATAAAAACTTTAACTTTTGAAAAGAAAACTTCTACCTCCTGCTGTCCAATTAGCTTTTTGGTCTTCTGCTAGCTTTGGTATGATTTGCAATCATTGAACTCATTAACATATATTCCAAAGTAGTAGAACATATTCAAGACTAACACTCTGCCTGATGAATCAATACTTGTTTTTTTTTCCTTTGTCAAAATTTAGCCATTTTATTCTATCTTATTAACAACTGTATATTGCAATGTGAGAAAGTGATGAGAAGAAATGCACAATAAGCTTACCTTATCATTATCAGAGAAGTTCAAAAGAAGAGTAATGAAGCCATGTGATTCACACTGGTCTTTCACTCTCTCTATGAAGTTTAATGCATGTATGTGCTAAACTAGTCTAGCAGTAGATCCTATCACCAAATCTCTTTGGACAAAAGTCACGTAAACTTAGTGGTTCTTGCCTAATAAGAGAGATGAAATGGTTCAAATAATTTCCAAAAAAAATCTTTGCTCTACATTAAGAATAACAGTTATATTTTTCAAAACAAAAATCACAGCTATGCCAAGCTCAATCAATCTTTCTGGATACTTTCTCAATTAAAGGGTATGAATACTTTATTTTCAAAGCTGAATGAGTCATATGCTGGTGTAAGAAGATATATTTTGATTGTACTTCTTTGTTCTCAGCAGTTTAAATCTTTCATATCTTGGAATATATAAATAAGAACAAGAACATTTCCATGCTTTACATATAATAAGTCAGTTGATCATAATTACTGTTGGATTGAAAATAGTATTAGTAAATAGTAAGGACAAGCACAGGTTCTTTCAACTGCAATTCCCTGCCAAAGCAATCCTTTTCCCTCAAAGTAATTCTCAGGATTTATATGAACTCTTCGAAGTACCTATTTGCTAACAGTTTCAAATGAATTTGTGGTATAGACCTTGTGTGGTTGAGTGAAATTATATTCTGGAGTTATTGAGTTATAGTTGCATCTAAGGGATGGATGATTTTACCTCTACTTTACTCAAGCAACGTTTTATGCATCGACTAGAGAAGAGTTGCTCTCGCTATGGCGGCTAGGGGACAATCAGCACGGTTCAAATGCTTGGCGCGCTTTCTCGTCCCGAGGAGGCAGCAATGTCACCTCGCCGGAGCAACTTCATCATTATAGGCCACCTCATTAACTCCCCCCAATGCATTTAGGAAAATCGCCCTTGCTTATTTTTTCTCAATCATTTAAATAGCGCATAATAAAATTTTCAACTGCATAGGATCAAATTTGCAGGAGGAGATCGATTCTTAATTCAGACGCTTATCAAAGGTCAATAAATCATGGTCAGATCTCAGAAACGTGGATTTTGCTTCTTGCCTATATACCACATTTCTGCTAAAAGTTTGATTTTCCTGTGACTCCTGGTCATTGTTCCACAAAGGTGTGAAGATGGCCGAGTCATGGATTTGCGTGAATTTACGGTGTTTTGATTTGATTTATGTTGACTCACATAAAGCAGGAGATTGATAATGACTCTTAATCTATATCATTTTAAAGGCAAATAAATGCTCTTTCGAACGATGTATAACATGTCCCAATATAATAGCAGATCATGAATGGGTAACGCGTCAAAGTCCAGGTCTATACTATTTTCAATCCGATAGTAGCTTTAACTGATAAATATCACTAGTTGTCAGCATATTAATATAGAATTGATCAATTCTATATTAATATGCTGATTAATAATGAGAAATATCCCACCAAGTGAAATTTTCTTTATTATACAAAATGTTAATTTTGAATTGGTTTGAAGTGAAAGAGAAGTTTTAAAATTGTTGGTAACAAAGACAATTTCAATTTACTACCAAACATAACTAATAAACACATTTATTTGTTTAGTTTTCATTTTTGGTAATATTATATTCTTATTCATTGGAAGAATAGACAAAAGAATGCAAATTCATCCTGTGTTATTTATCATTACCTTTAGGAGATAGTAGATCCCCTTTTATTCAAAAGAACTTAGTATGAATGAAGTAATAGTACATTTTGTCTCAGTATATTCCTGCTAGACATATAAAGGTCATATCTGTTTGTTATTTATAAACACACAGTTAAGAAACTCAACATTATTTGATAACTCATTGCTTTCCTATTGCTTCCAGATGCAAAAAAGTATATGATGGTGTGACTCATGCTGGAAAGCTTTATCCAAATGCTTATTTAATTATGATACTCATTGGTACTCTTAAAGGTAAGTTTATTTCCATGTGCAAAACTGTGTATTTATCTAGGCAGAAAAGCTAGATTTATACCTATACATTTTCCTGCAACCTTAGTGCTTGCCTTACTTCCTAGAAAACATCTTTAATCAATAATTTGACAATTATTTTTATAGCTTCTAATGGCTGGTTGTTTTTTGTAATATTTTCTCTTGCTAGATATAGCCAATAGGTGTTCATGTGATCTAGAGCTAGTTAGCTCTAGATTATTTAGTTAGCTATCTAAAACTAACCAAAATAATTTCACCCGGAAAATTTGCTACATTATTTTTTCTGCTAGTTTTCACATATTATACGTTATTCCACAAATAATATTAAATTTTCCAAAGTATAACTTATTTGAAGCCAACAAGCATAACTCAGTAAAATTAAGAAAATTTTAATTTTTATTAATGACTAAGCCATATTCTTTCTCTTTTCATTATTCTTTTTAAATCTGCCAGTTTCTTACTTCATGTTTCCCTACACGGGTACTTTAGTATGAAATGATGAGCTATTTGTTTATTCAGTTGTCATTAAAAATTGTTTAGTATATTTAAGTTGTACCCTATGTTTTTACAAACAATGAATGTAAGAATAGATTAAGTAATTTCGGATTGAGAATTATCGTTTGGAAAATATGACTTTGGCGTGAAGTGTGACTGAGTGAAATCAATTTTTCATTCCCTCCATAGAAAATGAAAGTTTAATTTTTCTCTTTAATTCTCATTGTCAGATTTTCTTTTAAGTTTTCTTCCTAAAATAATTGACAATCAATTAATATAAGTAATTCCTTTGCTATCATTAGAATATAGGACATGTGCTTCTCAAGGACATATATTTCTAGAATTAGGAGTTACTACTCCTTTTTCTTACTTTTATTTGTTGACAAAGCCATAATATACCAAGAGAAAAGGTGTTCATAAAATATGAAATTTTGAAGCCAAATTTGATTATGGAACTGAGACATATATGATTTTATAAATAGAATGTCCTTGGGAGGATGTAATCCTTTAGGATTTGCTTTTCTTTGTTGTATTATATTTTACTGTTGCCTATTTATGTGACTTTATTTTTACATTATAGGTCACTAATTCAAGTTAAAAAGTGTATTTTACATATCAATGTCTTAATCCAAAGATGGATGTACAATAACTAACAACCAGTTAAAATTAAAAGTATCAAGTGAAATCTGGTGGAATTTCATTTTAAAAAACGAAGAAAAAATCAATGATTTACTTTCCACGGAATTTATTACTGCGACCATGGTTTCGGTGCAAATTTACACCATCGTCAGGCACTGAGGCTTCGGTACAACAGCTTAAGTACTAACCAGAGAGGGGGGAGGTGAAGGAGAGTTACAAAGTAAGGGGGCCAATTAGTTATTCATAATAGGTCGTTAAGTGGAGGGGGAGGGGGTAATGAACGGAAAAGGCTGGTAAACAATGTAGAAGGATTCTCGGTGAAAAGGAATTCATTGGCAAGGGAAAAGGAATGGTGGAGATGGTGGAGTATTTGAAATTTTTCTAGTATATCTATTTTGTACGTATTACGGCAGGAGTGGAGGATTACAGGTGAAAATTCGGACTGGTGATTTTCAACTAAAAGGTGTTCAGCAAAATGAGATCTATGAGGGGCGTTGTTAAGGAAAGCTCTATGGTGTTCATTGCATCTGGTAAAAATATTCCTACTACTCTGGCCAATATAACTAATTTCACAGTCTTTACAAGGGATTCTATAAATTCCAGGCTTAAACAGGGGGTCAATTTTATCTTTATTATTACATAGTAAAGACCTGAGTGTTTTGCTGCTTTGGTATGCTAGGCGGAAATCATTCTTGGGAAATATATTACATATTTTGTAAGATAGGTCGCCAATAAAATTTAATTTGTGCCATTTCGGAGGGATTGAGTCGGTAGGGGGAGTGAATATCGAATGGATAGCAGTTTTTCTCAGTTTTCTGGCAAGTATTTTATTAACCAAGGAAGAGGGGTAACCGTTATTAATTGCAATCGTTTTTATTGTATTAAGTTCTTTTTCGTAGTTGTCGGGTGACATAGGTATTTTAATGAGTCTGTAAAGGAGGGAATGAAAGGCTGCAAGTTTCTGTTTGTAATGGTGGTTAGAAGAAGCTGGTATTACAAGATCCGTGTGAGTTGGTTTTCTATATATGGAAAATTGGATTTGGTTGTCGGAGATAAGTATGTTTAGGTCTAAAAAATTGATCGAGTGATCTACTTCAAATTCACAGGTGAATTTAAGGGAAGGATGAACTGAGTTTAACAAACGAAGTAGTTCGGTAATTTGTCTTTGGGACCCTTTCCAGATGCAAAGAATGTCGTCAACGTAGCGATGCCAGGTAACAATATTAGATAGCAAGGGAGATTTGCTATTAAAAAATTTGGATTCAACATGGTCCAGGAAAATGTCAGCAAGAATAGGGGAAAGTGGGGAGCCCATAGCAAGTCCGTTAGTTTGACAGTAAAAAGAACCATTAAACTGAAAATAATTTTGGTCAACACACACTTTAAGCAAACTGATTAATTCACTGATATATGTTTTTTCTATGAAATTGTCCTCCATGGTTTTCTTCATGATATTTAAAGTTTCATCCACTGGAACGTTAGTAAAAAGGTCTTGAATGTCGAAAGATAACAGTTTGCAATTGGGTGGTAGTTTGATGGATTTGAGTTTGTCAGTCAATTGGACAGAGTTTTCAACGGTATATTTGGCAGAAAATAACCCTATATCATTT
>KZ309198.1:232244-251596 GCA_000376725.2 Ladona fulva | reverse complement strand
GCACGCTAACGCCCCCACCCCAAGGTCCCGGCTTTGAATCCCGGTTAGTCGAGTTTTTCCGGTAAGGGAATGGTCGTGTGTGTTCGTTCTTTGTTATCGTTAATAAATTATCAAAATAGATGTAATTGGGATTAGCGTCCTGTTTCCATTGTAGAAGTTGTTGTTGTTGCTATTATTATTATTATCAAAATATCAGCTTGATGACGATGTATGGAGAAGAAAAGCCTAAGTAATCAAATATGAAGTTTAGGCCTTATTCAATCGATCTGTGAAGGTGTGAGGATTCTAAATGTTTTATTTTTTCATATTTGCGCGCTATAGATATGCTTTTAATTCAGTTCATTGTATTCTGGGGCGTATTTGAAAAATTAACGCTAGTTATCATGTTGAAAATGTAGATCTTTTTCTTTGTATCAATCCGAACATTTCTCCATGCTCGTCTTCTCTGTCCCTAATATGGATCTGAGATGTAACAAGTATGATAAATACCAATGAGTATCACTTTAAAATCAAGAGTACGTCAATTGTATTATGAAGTTTAGCAGCGGTACTGTTAGTTTAGATTTATATCTTCCGTATATCCGGTCTTATTGGTACTTAATTATTCATTCAACGGGATATACCCATTTTGTTAGAAACTAAGAAAATATAATAATTAATGTCACAGTAACAAACCACATCAAATATAAAAAATAATAAGATTAAAAAGTGTAATATCACAGACAATAGGATATGAATTTATAAAATACGTGATAATATAAAATTAATAAAGAAGACAATAAACATATGGCAATGCCAGTTGGAAGGCAAGTTGAACAAAATTTTCAACAATAGAATAATAACCATAAAATGCATTAAAATACAGTAGATATAATAGTTGTTTGGGGGAATTGAATTTGGTATTTACAATTTCTTATAACACATGAAATAATGTAATAATATTCTCTCTAATATAGAATGAAAGAGAGAAAAGTACATTTGAAATTTATAGTTAACATTCCAAAGAGCACATACTTTTAACTGTGTATAGACCATAATTAAATGTCTATACTTTTTAGGTATGAGTTTCCTGAACAATGTAACCTATTCAGAGGTACATTATACATGTAATTATTATTGCAAGCTGGTATTGCATATAATTCTTGGCCTCCAGTGATGTAGAATAGTGCCCAGAGATTTATTTGTTCTAAATTGAGGGACAGTCTATTTTGTTGTTTCGTAAGTTATACTGAAATATTAAATTAGATAATAAACAGTGATGATGAAGAGACAAAAGTTAAAGTTGTTATTGTATGACAACATATGAAATATTGTGTATATTATGACCCTGTTTGTAGTTAACAAGTTGGAGGAATTTATGCTGCACTCATTCTATTGATTTTGAATGCTGTGTGTAATATGGGGGGCAAGATTATGAATGCGTATTCTAATGTGTGTCTTACCATTGTGCAGCATAGAGCTTACAGTGCTGTTATGTTGTTCATACATTTAGTATTTCTGGCGACGAAACCTAAAATTTTCAATGCTTTGTTGCATATGTAATTAAAACGAGCAGTACAATTTAGAGAGGAATCAAGTAGCACATCTTGGTCCTGGTTTACAGATACCCTAGCCAGTATGTTACCATTTATGCAATATGGATAAAGCAATGGCTTATTTGATTTGGAAAAGGTTACAACATGTATCTGTATATAAGCTCATTCCATTATTAGAACACCATTTATTCAATTCTACCAGACTATTTTGCAAGGCTATAAAGTAATTTTTATCTTTGATTTCCCTTAAATTGTTTAGATCATCTACAAACAGTAGCACATTTATATTTGTGAGTTTGTAAACGATGTCATTTATGAATACATTAAACAATAGTGGGTCAATATGAGACCCTTGTAGGACACCTAATGTGGAGTGATAAGGGAGAGATAAAAATTTTACTTTAACAGCTTGTTCCTTACCAGTTAAGTAATTGGACAAACAAATTGAGTAATTTGTATCTGACTCCCACTGTATGTAGTTTCTTGACTAGCAAAGAAAGATGCACTTTATCAAAAGCTTTTTCAAAGTCAGTATATACAGAAAATGAGTATGGGTGATCTGCGCAAGATGGTGCGCACCCAGGAAAAATCCCAAGGAAGAATGGACTTGAAAAAAGGATGACCTGCAATCGAACCAGGGTCTCCCAATTGATGGTCAGGTGCTCTGTCCATTGAGCTATCCCAGCAGAACATTTCTCCAAGCGATTCGGGAGACTTTGTGGGCAAAGGACGTCGCGAGTTGGTCCACATGATCGCATCGTTTGCTGTCATGGCTTCATGGAAGCACTGACCACACAAAGTGATGGAAAGGAAACCTCCTTCAGGTTAATAAACATAGAAGTAAATGTTCTGGTTACAAGCCACTGAACCAGAACATTTTTTTTATGTTCGTGAATTTTTAAGAAAATAACCCATCACTTTGACGACTAAGGTCATTGTTGAATGTTGTTTTCATGAATTTTCCTATATAAGTACATGGGGATAAGCAGTTCTTATATTTTTCTATAAGAAATCTTCGTAAAGTATGCTTTCATGTCTTGGAAACAGTAGAATAAGTATTATAAATAATGGNAATAATGAGAAATATCCCACCAAGTGAAATTTTCTTTATTATACAAAATGTTAATTTTGAATTGGTTTGAAGTGAAAGAGAAGTTTTAAAATTGTTGGTAACAAAGACAATTTCAATTTACTACCAAACATAACTAATAAACACATTTATTTGTTTAGTTTTCATTTTTGGTAATATTATATTCTTATTCATTGGAAGAATAGACAAAAGAATGCAAATTCATCCTGTGTTATTTATCATTACCTTTAGGAGATAGTAGATCCCCTTTTATTCAAAAGAACTTAGTATGAATGAAGTAATAGTACATTTTGTCTCAGTATATTCCTGCTAGACATATAAAGGTCATATCTGTTTGTTATTTATAAACACACAGTTAAGAAACTCAACATTATTTGATAACTCATTGCTTTCCTATTGCTTCCAGATGCAAAAAAGTATATGATGGTGTGACTCATGCTGGAAAGCTTTATCCAAATGCTTATTTAATTATGATACTCATTGGTACTCTTAAAGGTAAGTTTATTTCCATGTGCAAAACTGTGTATTTATCTAGGCAGAAAAGCTAGATTTATACCTATACATTTTCCTGCAACCTTAGTGCTTGCCTTACTTCCTAGAAAACATCTTTAATCAATAATTTGACAATTATTTTTATAGATTCTAATGGCTGGTTGTTTTTTGTAATATTTTCTCTTGCTAGATATAGCCAATAGGTGTTCATGTGATCTAGAGCTAGTTAGCTCTAGATTATTTAGTTAGCTATCTAAAACTAACCAAAATAATTTCACCCGGAAAATTTGCTACATTATTTTTTCTGCTAGTTTTCACATATTATACGTTATTCCACAAATAATATTAAATTTTCCAAAGTATAACTTATTTGAAGCCAACAAGCATAACTCAGTAAAATTAAGAAAATTTTAATTTTTATTAATGACTAAGCCATATTCTTTCTCTTTTCATTATTCTTTTTAAATCTGCCAGTTTCTTACTTCATGTTTCCCTACACGGGTACTTTAGTATGAAATGATGAGCTATTTGTTTATTCAGTTGTCATTAAAAATTGTTTAGTATATTTAAGTTGTACCCTATGTTTTTACAAACAATGAATGTAAGAATAGATTAAGTAATTTCGGATTGAGAATTATCGTTTGGAAAATATGACTTTGGCGTGAAGTGTGACTGAGTGAAATCAATTTTTCATTCCCTCCATAGAAAATGAAAGTTTAATTTTTCTCTTTAATTCTCATTGTCAGATTTTCTTTTAAGTTTTCTTCCTAAAATAATTGACAATCAATTAATATAAGTAATTCCTTTGCTATCATTAGAATATAGGACATGTGCTTCTCAAGGACATATATTTCTAGAATTAGGAGTTACTACTCCTTTTTCTTACTTTTATTTGTTGACAAAGCCATAATATACCAAGAGAAAAGGTGTTCATAAAATATGAAATTTTGAAGCCAAATTTGATTATGGAACTGAGACATATATGATTTTATAAATAGAATGTCCTTGGGAGGATGTAATCCTTTAGGATTTGCTTTTCTTTGTTGTATTATATTTTACTGTTGCCTATTTATGTGACTTTATTTTTACATTATAGGTCACTAATTCAAGTTAAAAAGTGTATTTTACATATCAATGTCTTAATCCAAAGATGGATGTACAATAACTAACAACCAGTTAAAATTAAAAGTATCAAGTGAAATCTGGTGGAATTTCNATACAATATTAGATATATTTTTAAACTAAAATAAGTTCCGTCATTCTTGACGGGGGCGTTTACTAATAATATACGAAGGCTGTATGATAAGTATCTGTGTTAGTCAAGAGAACACATTTTTTAAAACTTCTTTTAAATTTATTTCTCCATATAGTCTCCTTTCAACTCAATACATTTAATCCAACGATATTCTAACTTTTTCAAGCCATCCAAAAAATACGTTTTGTCGAACTCTGCAAAATATACCTCTGTTGTGGCAATGACTTCCTTGTTTGACGTGAATCGCTTTCCCCCAAGCCATTTATTCATATTTGCAAATAAAAAGAAATCGCATGGGGCCAAATCTGGAGAATAGGGTGGATGAGGTAGCAATTCGTACCGTAATCGTAATTCGATCAGTTTTGCTGTGGCGATTGCGGAGGAGTGAGCTGGTGCGTTGTCATGATGGAAGAGCACTATTTTATTCGCCAAATGGGGTCGTTTTTTCTCAATTCAGCATGAAATCGGTCTAATAAATCAGCATAGTACTGCCCCGTGATTGTCCTTCCCTTCTCCAAATAGTCGGTGAAGATGATGCCTCTCGAATCCCTAAAATTGGTGGCCATGATTTTCCAGCCGATAGAACTGTTTTCACCTTCTTTGGAGCAGGTTTTCCGGGTAAAATCCGCTGTTTTGACTGTTCTTTCATTTCAGGCATGTAGTAATGGATCCATGTTTCGTTAACAGCCACGAAACTCTTTCGGATTGCGCTTAAACATGTCCAAACAGTGCTCTGAAGTTGTCATGGGATTCCATTTTTGCTCTACTGTGAGCAAACGCGGCACCCATCTCGCCGATGGCTTTCTCATGCCCAATTTTTCGTGTAGGATACTTTGTATGCGTTCAGTTGAGATGTTTACAACGTCAGCAATCTATCTGATCTTCACACGGCGATCTGTTAGCACGATATCATGGACTTTGTTAACCATATCCTCCGTAGTTACCTCAATCGGACGGCCTGGGCGCTCTTCATCAAAAACGGATGTTTGGCCATGCTTGAATTCATTAAACCAATATCTGATGGTGGTCATCGAAGGTGTATGGTTCTTATAAACAGCATGCAACTTCACCTTGATTTCCTCACACATCTTCCCACCCAAAAAAAGTAATCGAATAACTGATCAATGTTGTTCTTTCTCCATGGTGACAAGCAAACACGAACTTGACTACTTTCAACAGCTATCAAAACAAAACTACTCGATTAATCTGTCTGAAATTTTCACAGTTATATATCTAAAGATGGCGTTAATATGTGGCATGCACATTTTGTTTCAGTGGTGCCATCAGTCGCTATACACGGGTACTTATCATACAGCCCCCGTATATAAAAAGCAAATGTGTGTGCTATTTATCTCAGAAACGGCTTAACTTAGAGATCTAAAAAACAACTGCATCGTGTTTCTACGATGCTGAAACCCCCAGGACAATTCTATTCATCTCTGTAAAGGCCCGGGTTCGAACCTAGGAGCACAAAATACGTTTCCATAAGAGATGAACGTAAAGTACGTTTTTATGACTTGCAGAGGTCGTTTCTTTTACAAAATTAAATTAGAAACAATGGTTCTTCGAAACTGAGACAAGTGTCACAAGAAATGAAAATGTTCATAGAATCTTATTTTAGTCATGAAACATTCTTATAATTTCGAAATTGCGAGAACTTTGATAAAATACACGGAAAATTCGTAAAATTTTGTTTTGTTTAAATAAACAATCGCTCAACCCTGGTTGGCCAAAAATCGACCAATCAGGAGAAAGACCCAGATTTACAGGTTTCCATAAGAGATGATATTATAAGAGAGTATTTAGAGTAATTAATTCTTGTGCTGAAGGAAAATGACAACCTGCTCGCATTTCAAGCTTATTCTCAAGGGAAAGCAAGAATTTTCCATTAGCTATGATTAGTCCGTTTTGCCAAAATGTCATTTCGAGTAAAACTGCAGAATAAAAAGGGATATGCGGCCTCCCGACAACCGATCTACCTTTCTGACTTGAAGTATAAAATGAGAAAAATATTAATAATCTTTCTAGTTTAAGCAATATATTAGTCCCTGGCGAGACTTGCCACATGACTTTTGAACCAAATAAATAGTGTTATAATACTAAGACTAATGCAATATGCACTAATACCAAAATCAAAAACCAATATTTGTTCCGTTCTGATTTTCGGTTCAAAACAATACTGTTTTACTTCTTCGTAAATGAAAGGTTTACTTAACATGTGTAACGACCTCCAACTAACCATTCAGTTTTTTTTTTATATACGGTAATGTGATGTAATTGAAATGAAGATGGAAATAACAAAAGAAACTTTAAGAGAGATGTAATTTTACAATGGCAAGAGCGACAAATCGCATTCGAACCGGATCAACGTTGGCTGGAGGAAAGGAACCGGAATGGAAAAATATTACGGTCGAAAGATGGTTATAAATATGGGGTCTGTGGAGACACGGGGCGGATGCCCGGCAGGTCAAAGAGATGTATTGAAATCGTAGTTAAGAAGCCTCGATTAAAAATGAAATTTAAAGAAATAACGCGAATGTGGCAGAGTTCCTAAGAAATGAGTGGGGACGAAATGTAATTTTGGAGGTATTTTGAAATTAATTTTAGTATTGAAGTATGTACAATAACCATTCTACGAAATCGTTTGGGAGGAAAACAATTTTAATCGTAGGAAAAAGGGAGAAAGTGAGGGTGAGATAGCGTACTTTCATCGCTATAATAAGAAAAAGAGCGATAAGAAGCAGCAGAGATGTGGATTTGGATGTTAAAGGCAAGACGGAGGAATGAAGGGGTAATAAAGGAAAAAAGAGCCCAATTCAAATGAATGGAAATAATAAATACAAAATCTTTAGGATACCTGCTTAGACACAATAGCTGTTTCGCCAATGTGATTGAGGGTGTTCGGAAAGAAAGGAAGACCAAGGATGCAGTATTTGAAGAGGGCACAGAAACTGATGGGGACTGAGATTTACCTTAAGAGAGAAGCGGAAAACAGGACCACTTGGTTGCAGCGACAAGGCCTTCTTCTTTAATTTAGTTAAAAAGAAGAAGAAGAATCCTGCTGTGTCCGTGAGCTAGGCACCGTTCCGAAAAGCAAAAACTGGTACGCTAATAACAACCATCCGACCACTGATTTATTTTTTATACCCAAATCTTCAGCGTCATTAACATCGTTCCACCGCATCTTTGACTTACGATAAGAACGACTCTATGATAAGTATAATAGAGAAACATAACTTGAGCCCTATTGACGCCCATGTATTTTTCGTTGGTACAAAAAATCAGCATAATGGTTGGTGAATCATAATGTAGTGAATTCAGTCAACAGATGTAAGGAACAAGATATAAGAATATTTTGTTTTTCATAATTCACTCTTGCAGCATTTATATATGTGATATATATTTTTTCTGATTCATAGTTGGGATAACAGTCGGAGAAAATTTATTGCAATGAAAGATTCCGAAATATTACAAGAAATTAATGCCATTTGATGGTTCGACTTCCAATGAAAGTGGAATTTTCTCCACTTTCTATTCTTTCTATTGCTTTAGTTGTTTCGCTGAGTTACAATTTTCAATTTCCACTTCATGTAAGTTCACTCACATACATTATTAATACAACATGATACGAATATTCAATATCTGTTTTCAGTTATTCAAGAGGAGGTTTTTCGTAGGGAAGGGTGTACATATTATTTGAGGCCTTTTGATAGGAGCGTAATTTCTTCCGTTTTGAAAGATGTGCTAGATAAGTTACCAACATTACCTGAATTATCCTCGGATAAAGGAGTAGTTTTAGTTATGTTTTTCCATTTGAGAATATAAACTTTTCGGTGGAGTTCGTTGTTTTTAGGAAGATTTTATGCAGAGTAATGTCATTTATTTAGAGCCCCATTGTATGTACTGATTCCTAAAGTTTTGGTTATTTTTAAATGAAGCTCGGAAGTTTGTAATTCCAAGTGAGCGCGTTTATTTTGCTCATTTGTAATTCTATCCGGTGTTTTTTTGGCAGCGAAGATTGGTTTTTGGGCGAGTCGGTTGTCTGTTTTAGGGAACATGTTGGTGAAATTAGGAAAGATTTCAAGATTTTTACAATCTCTGAGAAATTTGATGACAGCGCCGATTGTGTGGATTTTTACGCGTAGTTTGTGAGAAAGGTTTAAATCCTTCCTAAAACCGATAAAATCGTAGTTAGCAGGGCTTATAGTGCACGTGACCTGAGAAAAATCCCTCAGAAATCCTTTTCATCTTCGCCCATAAGGAAAATAGTCATTCCTGACCTTCTCATCGAATGTTGGTATTTCCTCTTCTAACCCTTCGAAGCATATGGCCGAATTCCTGCGCACATCTGTTTTGCACAACTATTTCCGACTGAGGACTTTTGCCTATAGGATTTCCCGCATGTTTCTCTCTCTCTCTCTCGCGAAGTTCAAGTGGCGCCATCTTCAACCGTTCTTCAAACGCGCCTGTATGGAAATAACGCGAGATCTCACGTATGTATCCTTTCGCAGATACATTGCTGATGACGTCAACGAGAATAAAGCTGCATATTTATACTTAAGGAGAGTGCTCGTGACTGACAGAACTTCATTACAAGTCAAAAGTATCCAATTCACGTATAAGTGCGGGTTTTTGCAACCTCCTTTATATTTACAATTGTAAGACTAAATCGAGAAACCGATTCAAAGCGCGGAAAGTTGAAATTTAGATAAAAATAGAGAAGAGAAACTCATATTGTTAAATTTTCATTAAAATAAAATGTATGATTAACAGTTTCAAATGAACTCCTCAAATAAACCAAACTTGTCCATCTTATCTCAGTTCTAAAGAATATAATAGAAGATATGGAGATTTCGATTTGAAAAATCATAACGCAATTTTCCTTAAGTTGTGACGCTGTGTTGTGACTTAGTGACTATGGTGTTCACAAAGAGCAGTCTACAGAATAAGGAGAGAGGTTACCGAGTAAGAATTCATGGAATTGTAAAAGACCCAAATTTTCAATCTTTCCTTAAGTAAAAAAATATCATTTAAATAGAATGATGGGATTAAATCTTCCTTAATAAAGGGAGGATTGATAAATTGATTAATGATATTGTAAATATCTTGAAAATGTATCAGTAAATACATTTGCTCAAGCTTATTCACTGACTGAAATTACAAGCATAAGTTTACTGATATAAGCCGACCGTGACTAATTTATGGCACACGTGCAAGGGGAGCCTTCACGTGACTAAAAGTATTTATCGAATCCGAAGTCGAAATACTTTCACATAAAATTAAATCATTGAAAACTTATTGAGAATAAAATTTCAGAGGAGAAAAAATCGCAAAATCTACTTAAAATCATTAACATTAATGTACGCTTGAAATGGACTTAAACTAATACTCACTTTAGGGCCTGGTATTATAGTGATTAGATTATAGCTAATCTCCTAATATATATACTGAATTAGCAAGTAGATGAACCTTCACTTTAGCTCTAACAAACCATAAAGCGAACGTTCCTAAAACCCCATTTTAAGTACGCTTTATTTGATACGAAACCAAAATTTTGAATATTATCAGAATATTTACGGAATCATCATCTGGATTATGTTGTGTGGATAATTTCACCATCTTTTTTCACACACATTTGTTAGTTGGATTACTAGTCCGGTGGTAACAAATCCCGATTCCTCTCAATACAAAAATACACTCAGACAAAATAAAAATACCATAAGTTTACATATGTTATTTCCCATCCAAATTATCCAAACATTAAAACAAATTTTAGTCTAAATTTAAAAAAAATTATATTAGTCCTGATGTTTTACACCTGTTTCTGAATTCCTTTACAGTTTTTGGTAAGGGTTTAAGTGCTTCTTCAGTCAACATATTCCATTCCTTTATTCTTCGATTGATGAAGGAATATTTTGCAAAGTCTGTTCTTCGCTTTCTCAATTAAAATTTTTGATCGTGATCTCCTTTCGCTTTGTAACTTGGTTTTTCTATTCTTCTTTTTAATTCCTCCCAAGCATCACCGCCTGTTCTAACCTGAAATAAGCCCACCAATCTGTTGACTTTCCTCCTCTTCTCTAATGTCTCCCAGCTGAGGATTTCGAGCATTTCATATTAGCGAAGAAATATAATATGCGGGCACACATTCCATGACAAGTTTTTAACATATCCCAAAGTGGGTTTGATTTAAAATACACCGTAGCGTTGGCACGAGTATATTTGTTCATGCTCTCTCATTTATTAAATGAGTTATAATATTAAATGGTCTTACTTCTGTAAATTTTAAATAATAGTATTATATTTTATGTGAACGGATTCCATAAACGAAAACCATATGTTGATCACATTTTTTGCCGGGTTACATCTGGAAATTTTCTATCTTCAGCTTCCAGATTAATGAATGTCAAATCCTGACAATTATTTGAGTCAAGAAAAAGAAAACGTATAAGTGAAATGCACTTCTCAGCCTCGAAGAAGATCTCGAGAAAGAACAATAAAGAGTGAGGCGATAAACTCTCGCATCGGCCGGGATGGAAACCTTACAACATTCTTATGAGTCTAGTTTGGGACAATCGAAACATTATCACCACTGTATCCTTCATTGCTACTTCTATATGAAAAATCGGTTTAATATTGAATTGACCTCTTTAAGAAAAGGCGAGGCATCTTTCTCTTTAATGTCGGTGAGGACGAAGTCTGAATGAGGCACAGGCAATTTGATTGGGATCGATCAGAAGCGATCGCGATTAGAACGCGTGGATTGAAAGGATCAATGCCCATCGACCTTCGATTCGTGAATATGTCATACGAGTGGTGCTTTCGTTGGATGGCTTTCGTTACTCATCGCTTCAGAAGCCTAGGCTATCTTCTTCTAAGATATTATTTCCTCCCAATAATGAACAGAAGTCTAAAATATCGACATGATTGGGTCTCGAGATCAGGTCTCCCACTTTATAGCCATGGTTTCTAATCACTAAACTACGATACGAAGTCAACTTTACACAGTATGCTCTGTAAGTGACGCTCCCCATTGTGGCAGAAATCACCGCCAGAATACCTCAAAAACATCGCATTGTGAGTCGGCTACCTCGACGAGGACCTTTTCCCTGGAATTGACAATAGGAATATGTAATACATAAATGACACAGCCAACATTGGTTCGTGCCGACGATAAAGAAAATGTTTGTCTCTTAATTTTACCAGTGGAATTTCGAGAGGGAAACTGAAAACAACTAAAGATTGGGGCCATTGGTGTCTATCCTTTATCTGGAAATCCCAAATCCAGAATCGAATAAAAAGATGCAAAAAATTCCAGAATTGCTTACAAAATAAACAAAATATCTAAAATGATGATAAGGATTTTAAGCTTTCCTGGTGTATTAGTTGTAGAAAAGATTGTCGGGTTTCCAGCCAGGTAAGTTGTCTTGACATTATCGCCAACGTTTCAATGACTGACTTCGTCATCTTCCTCAGACTGATGACGAAGTCAGTCATCGAAACGTTGGCGATAATGTCAAGACAACTTACCTGGCTGGAAACCCGACAATCTTTTCTATTAGGTATCTAAAATGACTACGTTTACGAAACGTATAAATAAATTCTACCGGTACATGTACAGCTTCTACGTATGCACCTCAGCCTTTAATTTCTGGTGTGTCTATTCCATCAACTACACGTTTACAAAACAGAAAACATATTTCTTCTGGTGAAGGTATGTTATTGAAATTGATCGAATAATCTGAATACAGTAGACCTACCAATGTGACCATCTCCCTATAGTGACCATCTGCATACTGTGACCAGGTTTCATCGATATTTATTTAATCGTAATTGTAATGTAAGGCCTCCCAGATAGCCAATAGGGCAACGCATACGACTTCGGTGAAAGCGGTCTCAGGTTCGATTGCCGGTGGGGCCCTCGTGCGAAATGACCTCAGCTGTCGAAGTAAAGAGGTCAATTCAATTCATCTTCTTCCGTGCGGTTCATAGAAAAATAAACGATTGCGAAGTAAATAGTTAATATTCCGCGGGAGTTAAATATTAACTATTTACTTCGCAATCGAGTTCGCGGCGTTCCCAGACGTCAAAAAATTGAGTAGGCGTGCGCAAACGAGCATGAGTCACAATAAAAAGTTCCATTATTAGATGAAGCTGCATATGGAGCTTTCAGTAAAACTCACATTGTTCGTGTCTTTTGTATTCCAAAATCAATACACACACAAAGTTAATCAGGGATCAGGAAAAATAACATAACATCGCAACATCGGACTGTATTGGGCACAATGCTAAGCAATAAAATGTAGCTCTTCATAAGCATATTGAGGAAGAATTAATGGACATGTGGGCAGACACCTTAAGCAGGCACAAAATTCAAGAAAAGGCAACTTTAGTTGTTTCAAATCTTGGGACTTTTAACTTCAATTACTGCAACCACACGTATGGTTGGTATTGGCTCTTCCAGAAATGTAACAAGCAGAGATTAACCACTGCTTTCACCTTAAATTCGGGTCGGAGTGAGAAGCTTGTATTATATATATTAGGAGATTCCACAAATAGGCAATAACGTAACCGTCACCCTAGTAATTTCTCTTTCGATGACCATTTTTTATTACGCCATAAGGAATGCCTCGGAATGTAGAATAGTAAATCGAGAGTTACAAATTACTGTATTCTTCAAGTAGATAAGGAAGAAGAAACACTTATAGCTAAGTTCTGTCACGTAATAGGAAGTAATTGAGTAAATAGGAAGTAAAGTGCATCAAAGAAGTTAACTGCAGGCAAGGAAAAGGCATTTATGATTAAATTTTATCATATTCTCCGGAATTTGTGGAACAAAGTTGCAAGGGAAACTAGAATATTCTTTCTTCATTCCTTAGCATTTATGATTTTTAGTTATAGCCTCGATAAGAACTTAACGCACTCACAAAATTCGGTTAGGAGATTTAAAGAACATATATTCATTTAAAACTTCTTTCCGCTCTTATTCCTAGGAATTATCGCAGAACGTATTATGCTCCATTAGCTTAGTATTTAACTCTAGAGTTTTTTGGTTTTTCTTTAAGAGAAGTTGCTAAGGAGTAATAAGCGGTGCATCAGGAGGAATTTGGATCACCTGCATCTGAACTCATTTCTGAAAGAATGAATATATTACCTTTTAATATTGATCACAGATCCCTTCGGTGTTCGCTTTCGATTAATTTACTAATTAATTACTTTCAAATTTTGTATCGATGAAAGTTAAGGCAACAATAATGAAAAACACCCTAAAACAATCTACACATATTACCGAAAACGTTATCAGCACCGAATAATAAAATAATCCCTAATAACATTTACGAAGTCGTTAACTTCCTGTTTCATTACTTTCAATACCTGAACCCACTTACGTAACATTGCAAAGGTTAGTTCTAATAGAAATATTATTACTAAAGATCCATGTGAAATATCCGAGATAAGGTTCGCCATCACTTTTTGGAACAGTTTTCTGAGATTACATATCGGGCATATTTGTGATAATGTTGGTGACAGTAGGTAAGAAAATATGACTGCTCTATGCACCTGTTCTCCTTCCGTTAGAGAATCAGCGAGTCGGAGGTCCATAACGTTGATTATGCGGAAAAAGACGTATTCGACTTGATTGACGATTCTAAATTGCGAATTCATTCAATCTGCAGTGTCTATAACTCATACATTTTGAGCTGCCATCGCGTATACGCAACGTTTCCATCAATGTCTTTCTTAAAATTAGGTCCGTCCTTCTAAATGGGTGTCCGCTACGGCAGCCGCTAGCGATGCTCCTACCATTTCTTTAAACCGAACCCCCCCACACTTGCAGCGAATATAACTCCCGTTATCTTTGAGATGGTCTCCTTACAGTGTTGCAACATGTTCCACTGAAAGAGGTTTTTTGAAGTATCCCGAATCTTATGTTATCCGCAATTTTTGAGTTTTTTTGCTCATGACTGTACATACCTTTTAAGAATTTTAGTTAAACTGAATCTGCATGAGTAGATAGAACAGAAAATCATAAGAATAATGATATTAACGGAGTGCATAACGATGACTTGAATGGAAGAAAAACCTTATACGAATAACAAAAGAGGAAATGGATATCTTCTGAAAAGGGAATGCATTGTAAAGGATGAGATTGAAGTTTGATTGCAGGTGAGAGTAAAGGATAGCAAATATATGTGGTTCGTGTTAATTGGTAACATCCAAAAAAGAAATATCTCGGTCTGACGAAAGTAGGAGAAAATGAAGGTGCTATGGTCACAGACCTGTCTGCAAACAGTATGCAAAGGATGCTCAGTTAGACGCACAATCCTCACTCAAAGATAACATTTTAACGTTATTTCAGAACAACGAAGTAGCTTTTAACGGGGAAGAGCTTCCAGAGTTCCTGGAACAGAAATTAGGTATTGGCTCTTTAGCCATGGATCATTAGTCTCGTGATCGTCCATTTGCAAGTCGTTTTTCTTTGGCTTTTTTCGAAGAAACAGTGCGTCTCCCGTTTTAAGAACACCGAGCAAACAGTCTGTGGCTTTGCTATAGCAAGCTCGGCATCCTCCTTGCGCAATCTTTGCAGCTCATATATGATAATGCTGTGGGATCAGCTAATCTCAAACTTTTGGGAAGAATAAGCAAGGAGTTTGTCTTATCTGAAGCGTTAATAATTGGCAATGGCCTCACCGTCGATCACAACTGCTTGACATTGGTCTGACGCTTCGATCATTGTGAGGATTGTTTCGTCAATAAACATTGCTCGCCAACGACGATCTATTCGCATAGACTTCGCATCTCCGCCGAACACTGAGCAGATCTGATTCTAAATTTCGCCGCTGACAAAAAAAGCAGAAATTTTGCGACAGAATGATGTGACATTGGAATAAAGAAGTCGCCAATAAAGAATTGCATTGAAAAACAGAGAAATCGTGTCGTAAAATAAAGTATGGAAACTAGGTAGGTAATAGTTTCTTTTTATCTTCCAACATATTCTGATAGCAGGAGAACTCTTTTTGAGAGCCCTAGATGGAGTTGCTCATTATTAATAAAAATAGAAATTTTGTGTGTTGAAACTGATTTATAATCCGTAGTAATTGAAATATTTGATATGATCGACTTTGTGGAAGGGAGCCATACTAAATAAGACAAGAACACTTGGTAACTTATTAAAATATTATTCCCAAAGGCATAACTTGGAGAAAGAAGGAGAGCAGATTATTTTATCTTTCAAATTTATTTCGACATAATTGGAAGATAAGTAAAGATGGTACATTGATGAAACTCGTTACGCAACAATAAAAGCCATTCGCTGAAGTTCATCATGTAATTATCAATTTCATACAATGTTATTTCTAGTAATTTCATACGTTGACTTTGATTTTTAGCATGCACTGCTTAATAATGGCTAAATGATATATTATAAGCAATGACAGACAAGATCATCTTCCGAAACTTTTGTGAAGAGAAGATATCGCACAAACTTTTAAATCCATTATAAGAAATTCCCAAGGAACTAGCAATTGATTGAACATCCGTAATGAAAGTAATGAAACCTTTACTGTTGGCGTAAGGAAGGGATACAATTCAGCAACTGGAGGGGCAGCATTCCTCGCTGAGCAACTATGCATTCAATATTTTAGTTTCGTGAACAATTTGAGTGAACCGAGAAAGATGAATAAAGAAGCCACGTTAAAGGAGGACTGTAGAGGAGAATGACTCATAGTTTAGTGAAAAATGGTTCTCTTTATTATTGTAAGTACCTCGCATGAGCTGGTCTTTACTCGCCAACGCTTCTTAAATGTTGTGTACTCTTATATTTTCGTACAAGACCACCCCGAGAAATATCGGTGCCCTGGGCAAGATCCAAATAAAAAAAAAGAAAATTCTTGACAAAATCAAGCCAACAATGGGTGAAATTAAAAACAACTAACATGTTTATGTTAAGTTACACATTCACAGACCTTTTATAATAACTGTGGTGTATATATTTGCTTATCCGACATCTGTAGGTTACGTAAGAATTATATATTCAGCTTATTTTGAATTTTGAAGAAGACCTTCCTTTAGTGAGAATTAAAGAAGTTTAGTGAGAATTAAAGAAGGCACTTCTTACGCACACTACTTCGAAGGCACACTATAGAATTTCTTCCTTTAGTAATATTTAAAAAGTAATGGACGAAATCGGGAGACGTGCCATGAAAAGTTCATTAAATAAAGATTCCTATTTCATAATTAAATTTTTTGTATGATTTGGAATCACCAAAGCT
This sequence comes from Ladona fulva, assembly GCA_000376725.2. Classification (NCBI taxonomy): domain Eukaryota; kingdom Metazoa; phylum Arthropoda; class Insecta; order Odonata; family Libellulidae; genus Ladona; species Ladona fulva. Next base: position 234,955 of record KZ309198.1, on the reverse strand, counting down.
ATGACCACTAAGTCTTCGAGTAACGTCATGCCTCCTCGACGGCCCGGGCGACCGCACTACTCTCGGACCAGCAGTGTTTATGTGGGCAGCAGAATCGTACCAAAATTTGCGTTTGAGTATTACGTCTAATTTCATCACCTCCACGTTCAATTTCTCTGCCACTCGCTTATTTCTAAATATATGCAATTCCGAAAAATAATGACAAAATGTAAGGTTCCCCCCTTCTTTTCTTGATATACATAAACGACTTGAGCCACGAAATCGATAGTAAAGTGAGGATATTCGCGGACGACACAGTTATATATAGAAAAATATCAAGCGAGGAAGACCAGGAATCCCTAACAAACGACTTAGTTCGTATTCAACGGTGGTGCGAAAAATGGCAACTCGACCTAAACACAAGCAAATGCTCCGTAGTAAATTTTTTCGAAAGAAAACAGTTGCGGCAGAATAAATCGTACAGTATTAGCGGAACAGTAATTAAAGTAGTGGACTCGGTAAAATATCTCGGAATCACTCTTACGAATAACATGAACTGGAGCACGCATATCCGTAACATTTGTGCTAAAGCAACTAGAAAACTCGGTTTCATTAGGCGTATTGTCGGTAAATGTGACGAAAAAGTTAGAGAACGATGTTATTTTGCGTTGGTTAGGCCTCATCTTGAATATGCATCAAGTATATGGGATCCGGCAGACGATACATGCATCCGTGAACTCGAGAAAGTGCAACGGAAAGCGATACGTTTTGTTAAGAAGTGCTACGATAAAAAAGCAAGCGTTACCAAAATGCTGTCAGATGCAGGTTGGGAATCCTTAAAAGATAGGAGACTAGAAGCTAGATTGCGATTGCTCGATAAATTTAGGGAAAGTACATTTGCGGAAGATATAGTAGATATTATGAGACCTTCCTGCTACATTGGACGATCCGACAATGAGCGCAAAATAAGAAAAATAGATGCTAGGACGAGTCGTTTTAAGAACTCATTCTTTCCGCGAACTATACCTGACAATAATAGGCTAAAAAAATAGTCCGAACGCCCGGTGTTTTCACCCCCTGCCACATGCCGTAAGGCGGCTTGCAGGGTATTTATGTAGATGAAGAAGGTAAAATCACTGATGCTGTACCTGAATGAAATATGATTTCCATGCCAATGCTGTAAAGTCATACTTGAGAGAGTCGAAAAAGATTTTAGCGATGGAAGGCCTTTTATTTCGGTGTCATTGATCTATGCGAGTGAAGCGATAGAAGAAACTTTCGTTTACTTTGCGATTTGTCGAGAGACTGAAATGGACGGCGTCTCAGGGGAAAAATGGGAGGACAGCGCCATGGAAAAACAACAGGAAGAGAATGGGTCCAGAAAACACAAACTCGTTCTAGTTACTGATGGGTTTCCCGAAAGATAAAAGAGAATTCGTAATAAATTGATAAATTGATGAGGTAAATACGAAGCATGGGTTCATGAATAATGTATACAAATATAAGCATTAATTGTCGACCTTGTTATGGATACTCGATTTTGGGGTTCAATAAAAGGGGTAAAAGCGACAATATTGCAGATATTCTGCTTCAAATGTAGCGGTACTTCCGTCCTTCTTAATATTATTATATATACACGCGTTACAGTTGGACAACGGTCCGGTGGCAACGATAATACAATCCCATATAGATCTACATCAATACATCAGTCGCTACAGCACGTCCAGAACAACAATCAACAATCTCTACATTACTGACTACATCCAGCAATCCTTACATTTCGTCAACAATAATTATCAACGATCATCAAATTATAAACAGCATCCAACAATCCTTAAGTTTCGTCCAAAATAACAACTATTACATTACAAATTACATCGACAAAATAACAACTATTACATTACAAATTACATCGAAAAATCCCAACATTACGTCTAAAACTAAGTCACCAATCATTACATTCTGAATAATATCTAACAATAAACACATTTCATCTAAAATAATATTAGGCATTAATCCAGTAATATTTGTTGGAGGAGGACCATGGGAGTTCCTTTAGTATGGAATTTCTCCACTTCGCTGATAAAGGACGAGCCATGAATTGTTACGAACAGTTGGAAATTCTTAAAACCTTGGAAAACCCTTCCTTACAGATTATCAATGAGAACCTTTACCCCTTCACCTCTCCCATCCTCTCGTCCACCGCAAAAACTTTATTTCAATTCGCTGACCATCCTTAACCTCCCCAACTTCCCCTTCACTCCCTCTCCCCTTCCTTCTGCTATATATACAAATGCTTCTTGTGTTTTTGTACCTGAAGATGGCGCAATGCGCTGAAACCTAGGTGGTCAAGTATTAAATCCTGTGGTACCGTGTACAAGTCTGTTTTTATTTCTTCTTTCATCAAATATATATTCATAGGGCAGAGGCAGAGAAGATAAAATAGGATGTCATCGGACTAACTGAAGTAAGAAGAAATTCAGAAGAACTGGATACGCTCAAGGAAGAGCATATTTTCTATTAAAGGGGAACAAAGGATGGAGGACTTGGAGGAGTTGGCTTCTTGATTAACAAACTCTACCCAGTTACTAATTGTGAGGTCCTATACAACTTCAACACCGGAAGTGACCATAGGATAGTTAGATGCAGAATGAAGATTAACGTCAGAATGGAGCGAAAGAAGTTGGTCTCAAGCAGGAAACAGGAGGTAAGTATTAGAAAATTAGAAGAAA